>JAJGST010000073.1:276241-283741 GCA_020746105.1 Trogon surrucura
CCACGGAGACAAGGTAATGCGGGCCCCGCGGCCACGCTCCGGGGGGACAACGACAGCCGCGCGCGCTTTCCACCGCTCCGTGGGCAGGAGCGGTCTCCAGACGCGGGGCCCTGAGTGCCAGCGAGTAGGCCACGTCCCCGAGAGGCGCTCCGGCGGCGGTCTCGACACCGGACCGAGCCGGCCCACCGCGGAGCCTCCCCGACGCGCCAGGTGAACGCCTCGGCGGGCGCTGCCCGCGGGTACGATGCATCAGTCGAAGGCAGGGGCTGCGAGCCCACGAGGTGCCGCCGGCCGCCCGGCTTCCCCGCACAACGAGATTCCCTTTTAGCGACATCAACGGGACCGGGGAGGGGGGAACGCCGCGCCAGGCTCGTCTCCCCACCTCCCCCGGGGTCCCTCTGGCACATCCAACGGTAACGGGCAAGCCGCACCGACCCCCCCCCCTTCTCCCCATCCCTCCGCCGCCTCACCACCCGGCGCCACCCCCCGAAGAAAACCCATGGGCACCAGGCCGGGGAACAGCCGCTGATGGCTCGCTAAGCCCCGGCCCACCGCGCCGGCTGCCAGCCGCCGGAACCGGCTACCGTACGCTGCCCGCTCGGCGGGCTCCAGCTTAAGGCCGGACCGAGAGGAAAAAAAGCAACCCCGAGGACGACGGGAGCGCCGACCTCTCCCCCCCCCCCCGCACGGTCCCGTCATCGAGCCCTCCGACACGGCCGCAGCCAGGGGCAGGCCAGACACCACGGGCTCCCCCCTCAGCGTACAGCTTGCGTGCCGGTGTAACGTGAGGACGAGGCGCCGCCGCCTCGCCCGCGCCAGCCTCGGGCTCTCGGGGACCAGCTGCCGCCATCAGCCCCGCTCGGCGGGCTCCAGCTTAAGGCCGGACCGAGAGGAAAAAAAGCAACCCCGAGGACGACGGGAGCGCCGACCTCCCCCCCCCCCCCCCCCGCACGGTCCCGTCATCGAGCCCTCCGACACGGCCGCAGCCAGGGGCAGGCCAGACACCACGGGCTCCCCCCTCAGCGTACAGCTTGCGTGCCGGTGTAACGTGAGGACGAGGCGCCGCCGCCTCGCCCGCGCCAGCCTCGGGCTCTCGGGGACCAGCTGCCGCCATCAGCCCCGCTCGGCGGGCTCCAGCTTAAGGCCGGACCGAGAGAAGAAAAAGCAACCCCGAGGACGACGGGAGCGCCGACCTCTCCCCTCCCGGGCACGGTCCCGTCATCGAGCCCTCCGACACCGCCGCAGCCAGGGGCAGGCCAGACACCACGGGCTCCCCCCTCAGCGTACAGCTTGCGTGCCGGTGTAACGTGAGGACGAGGCGCCGCCGCCTCGCCCGCGCCAGCCTCGGGCTCTCGGGGACCAGCTGCCGCCATCAGCCCCGCTCGGCGGGCTCCAGCTTAAGGCCGGAGAAAATGGGGCAAGGTGCCGCCACCTCACCCCGCACAACCTCGGGCCCTCAGGAGCCGGCAGCAGCCACGGAAAGCTGGACGCGTACGGAGGCACCTCTGCCCCGGGAACATACCAGCTACTCGCCTTTGCCATCATCGGGCCCTCGAAAAGCCGGGAGCAGGGGACCACCCACCGCGGGCTCGACTCTCTCCCCGCCCCTGCAACCCCGGCCTTGCAGCGTTCGAGCTCTGGCAGCCGCCGCCGGCCACCGCTTTCCCTCGGCCGCGCCTCACGCACCACATAGGCCGACCTGCTTCCAACCACGGCGTCAGGGAGACGACGGGAACGAGGTATCGCCGGAGCTCCCCGCGTTCCGCAGGCGCTTTCTCCCCTTCCCCTTTCACCGAGCCTCTGGCCGCCCACGCAGCGCTGTTCGCCTGGAAGAAGGCAGGACGCTTCTCCACGGGCTCTCGGGGGGGTGCGGAGGTGGAGCAGAAAAGACCACGGCGTGCACACGAGACAAACCCTTCTCCGGCCAGCTGCACACCCAAGCACACAGCTGCGGCAAACCTGGACAGCCAACTCCTCTCGTGCTCGTTCCTGCCGGGGAGAGCAGCAGGAGCCACCACGGAAGGCCGACCCACACCCCGCTCTCCCCGCCCGCGTGCCCTCGAGCACGGGTGACCGCCGCCGGCCACCCTTCTCCGTACCATCGAACCGCGGGACCCGGCCTCACCCTGCCCTAGCAGCTCGGCGAGGGCTGCCGGCGTCCGCCCCTGGATCGTACTCGCCCGCTCAAGTTTCGGCTTCCGCTTCCCTCTGCCCCGCTCGGGCATACTGGCTCTTCCCTCTGCCCCGCTCGGGCATGCTGGCTCGTAACTCGGCGATCGCTCGGCCCGCGCCGGGAGACGACCGCAGCAACCGACGGAAGCGGCAGATCCGACCGGCCCCAGATCCGCCACGGCAGCCGCCCACAGCACCACCTACGCCGGCTACGCCACTGGACTTTGCTCGCTGGCGCCGCTCCGGTTCTCGAGTGAGCGGCCGCCCCCATAGTACGGACCGACAAGACCCCGCCCCTGGAAGAGTACCGCAGGAGCTCGCCCCCCCCACCGGGGAGGCGCGCCAATCACGCCGACCTTTACCATGACGTAACTGGAGGCAGCGAAAAACAGCGACCCCTTGGCCAGCTCGGAGGAAGCGGCGCGAGTAACAGGTCTACCCGAGCTGGCTCGCGGACGCGCCGCCAAGTCCCGCCGGATGCGGGTATACTTGACGGCCTGTTACTACCCCGGAGCCGGGGAGACCCGAGGGCTTGTTACTACTGCGGAGCCTGGTATACCTGAGGGCTTGTTACCACCCCGGATCCCGGTATACCTGACGGCCTGTTACTACCCCGGAGCCGGGGAGACCCGAGGGCTTGTTACTACTGCGGAGCCTGGTATACCTGAGGGCTTGTTACCACCCCGGATCCCGGTATACCTGACGGCCTGTTACTACCCCGGAGCCGGGGAGACCCGAGGGCTTGTTACTACTGCGGCGCCTGGTATACCTGAGGGCTTGTTACCACCCCGGATCCCGGTATACCTGACGGCCTGTTACTACCCCGGAGCCGGGGAGACCCGACGGCTTGTTACTACTGCGGAGCCTGGTATACCTGAGGGCTTGTTACCACCCCGGATCCCGGTATACCTGACGGCCTGTTACTACCCCGGAGCCGGGGAGACCCGACGGCTTGTTACTACTGCGGAGCCTGGTATACCTGAGGGCTTGTTACCACCCCGGATCCCGGTATACCTGACGGCCTGTTACTACCCCGGAGCCGGGGAGACCCGACGGGCTGGTACTACCCCGGAGCGAGGTATACCTGACGGCTTGTCCCCACCCCGGAGCCGGGTATACCTGACGGCCTGTGACCAGCCCGGAGCCGGGGAGACCCGACGGCTTGTTACCACCCCGGAGCCCGGTATACCTGACGGCCTGTTACCACCCCGGAGCCGGGCATACCTGACGTCCTGGTACTACACATGAGCCGGGGAGACCCGACGGCCTGTTACTAGCCCGGAGCGAGGTATACCTGAGGGCTTGTTACTACCCCGGATCCCGGTATACCTGACGGCCTGTTCCCACCCCGGAGCCGGGTATACCTGACGGCCTGGTACTACCCCGGAGCAGGGTATACCTGACGGCTTGCTACTGCCCCGGAGCGAGGTATACCTGACGGCCTGTTCCCACCCCGGAGCTGGGTATACCTGACGGCCTGTTACCAACCCGGGGCCGGGGAGACCCGACGGCTCGTTACTGCCCCGGAGCGAGGTATACCTGACGGCCTGTTACCGCCCCGGAGCCGGGTATACCTGACGGCCTGTTACTAGCCGGGAGCCGGGGAGACCCGACGGCCTGGTACTACCCCGGAGCCGGGTAGTCCTGTGGGCCGCCGACTGCCCCGGAGGCGCGTGCAACCGGCAGCGACACCGGGTGTGCCTTGCGGTGGGCCCCAACCGCACCCGAGATTACCCCAGCCGGGGAAAGGTCTGCAGGGAGAGGGGCGGGCGGTTTTATTTATGTTGGGGCTTTTTTTTTTTTGTTTCAACTTCGTTTTTGTTTTAATTAAAAAAAAATCTTGTTTTAATTTTTGTTTAAATTTTTGTTTTAATTTAATTTAATTTGATTTGGTTTAGGTTTTTTTTTTGTTTTAGTTTTGTTTTAGTTGTTTTAATTATTTGGTTTTATGTTTTTCATACGTTTTTATATTTTATACTTTTTATTATTATATCTATATTTCATATTTTTATGTGTTTTTGTATTTTTTTGTATGTTTAATTATTTGTTTTTATAATAAGTTGTTTAATTACTTGTTTTAATTTAAATCCGACATTTAAGCGACTGTCATCTAGCAGAGCACCCCGAGCCAGTTCTCGTGCCGGGGGTGCGGCGGGGCATTTTTTGGAATTGTTTCTTAAAGTAAGGTTTCTTTTCTTCCCCCCCCCCCCCCCCCCTCCCCCGCTCCTTTTATTTTCAACTCTGACTTATTAACGAGTGTCACGCGAAGGAGCACTCCCAGCCCGTTTTCGCGGCGGCTGGGGAGAGAGGGGCAATTGCTATTGGCTTTAAATCCTTTATTCGTTTTCGGTTTTAAATATTCACTCGTGTTTTGATGGACGACGACAGGAAAGCAGTAATGGAAAATTAAGACCGTAGCTCTGTGTTTCGGGTTGTTCGTTCTTTTGTTATTTAGCCCCCACGCCGGTCTGACGCACGTGCTCGCATGCCCAAACTCAGCTTTACCCCGGTCTGGAGGCTGCCACCGGGTGCTCGCCAGCTTCAGCCGCCGCGGCCAGCCCCTCGGCAAGCGCCAGCGCACCGCCTGCCCGATGGACCCCCTCCCACCCCCCTCCTCCAGCCACCCGGACGCGCACCATGGCCGGCTGGGCACGGTTCGGAGGCGGCAGCCCCGCGGCACGAGCCGCCTGGCTCCCCGGCGCGAGTCGGTGGTCTTTGGGAGCCTTCAGAATGGGGCGCCCTTTTCCGGCTTTTGGTTTTGCGACCAGAGTGTGGGGTGGGTTTTTTTTTTGGGGGGGGGGGGGGGGGGGGGGGGGGGGGCGGTGGGTGTGTGTGTACCGTGTGTTCCGGGGGGGTGTGTGGGGTGTGTGTGTCTGAGTGTTTTTTTCCCTTGCCATCGCTGCTGTATTTTATTTTGACTTTCTTTGGGTTCAGGGGGCTTTTATGCTTTGCTTGTTCGGTGGGTGTTTTTGAATAAACGCATGAAAATATGGGCCGGTAATCCTCCAGGAGCCTCCCCCCAGCCCCGGCGATGCAGCTCAGAGACAGGCACACACGCACGCAGGCACGGAGACGCACAGAGGGTCAGGCCGACACATGCCACCAGCCCCCACCCCTCACTGCTGTTCGGCGGGTGCGGGGGCCCCCCCCCCCCCCCCCCCCCCCCCCCCCCCCATCTGCAGATCCCCTGGCGCCCTGGCGTCCGCAGATCCTCTCGGGGGGGGGAGGTGTCGGAGCTGAAGCTCCGCAGGCCTGCGCAGGCGCGGGCATCCCCTTGCCCAGGAGAACGGGGCCCCCCCGCCCACGAGGGAAAGGGCGGTGGCTTCCGTCCCGCCGACAGTCCCGCGCTCAGTCGCGGCAGCAGCGGCAGAGAAAGGGGAGCTGGCGAAGAGGCGGGCGAGAGCGGTCAGTGAGCAGCCAGGGAGCCTGACGCAGAGGCAGGCTGGGGGTGGTGTCTGGGCCTCGGGGGGGGTGGGGGGGGGGGGGGGTGTGTATGGGGCGGGGGGGGGGGAAGTGTTCTGCTCGGGCGGGCAGAGGCGCTCAGCAGGGCGAGCGAGCGAGAAGAAAGGCGGGAGCCGGAGCGCGGCGGCAGGGCAGTGAGCGGGCAGCCGGGGTTAGGGACCGCTCTCCGCCGCGGCGGGAAGCCGGCAGGGACGCCGCCGCTGGGTCCTAAAGCCCCCCCCGCCGTGCTTTCCCGGGCTGGGCGACAGGCTGCCGGTGGACTGAGGGGGAGAGGGCAGAGGGCTGGCGGGCAGGGTGGCCCGGGACCAGGCGGTGGGGGGGTGGGGTGGGGTGGAGCGGAGGTGGGTGTGAGACGAGCCGCGCACTGCAGGCGAGGGCAGCGACGGCGGGTGGAGGGTTTGGGCCAGGGCGGCGGGGTGAGGGGAAGGGGCTGGGGAAGGGGGCGGGGGGGGGGGTGGCGGTCCGCGGAGGATGGGTGGGGGTGGGGGTGGGGGTCGGGGTGTGTGTGTGTGTATGGGGGGGGAAGTTTTCTGCTCGGGCGGGCAGAGGCGCCCAGCAGGGCGAGCGAGCGAGAAGAAAGGCGGGAGCCGGGACGCGGCGGCAGGGCAGTGACCGGGCAGCCGGGGTTAGGGACCGCTCTCCGCCGCGGCGGGAAGCCGGCAGGGACGCCGCCGCTGGGTCCTAAACCCCCCCGCCGTGCTTTCCCGGGCTGGGCGACAGGCTGCCGGTGGACTGAGGGGGAGAGGGCAGAGGGCTGGCGGGCAGGGTAGCCCGGGACCAGGCGGTGGGGGGAGGCGGTGGGGGGGGGGGGGGGGGGGGTGGAGCGGAGGTGGGTGTGAGACGAGCCGCGCACTGCAGGTGCGGGCAGCGACGGCGGGTGGAGGGTTTGGGCCAGGGCGGCGGGGTGAGGGGAAGGGGGGCGGGGGGGGGGGGGGGGGCGGTCCGCGGTGGGGGGGGGGGGGTGGGGGGGGCGCGCGTGTGTGTGTGTGTGTGTCTGTGTCTGTGTCGGTGGTCCCCGCAGCTGCAAGCACGCGGAAAGAAGAGAAGGAGAATCGTAACGGCAGCCCGATGAGGCCACCGCCTCCGCCCCAAGCCACGTGGTCGTCCCCAGGCGGCGCGCACCCGCGTTCAGCAACGCGCTCGGCCAGAGCGTCTGATGAGAGCCTCGCCGGGAAAGCGGCCGCCGGCCCCGTGTGCCTCAGAGCGGGCCGAGACCCGGGCCCCCGAGCAGGTAGGGCCCCTCACCGGCGGGACGGGTTCAAGCGACGGCGCGTACCGGTGAGAGAGGGCCCGGGCCCAGCGGCCTTCGGCGAGGCCGCGAGACGCCGACACGCAGGCCCAGGCACACGGATTTGCCCACCCAGCCATCCACATACACGCGCGCGAGCGCGCGCACCCCACCGCCGCCACCCCCCCCCTCCTCCCCGTTTGCCCAGAGAGCCGGGCCGGGTCGGTAGGCCGCAGCGGCAGGGGCCACGAGAGCCGCTCGGCTGCGTCAACCGCGGCCGCCGGCCACATCCTCGGCGAGAGACCTCCTCGGCGGGGGGTTTCGCATGGGGACGGCGGGAGCGCGCTTTCTCTCCTCTCCGCACAGGTCTCGATGAGCCGGGGCGGGAGGGTGCTTTCCGGAGTCCCCGGCCGAGAGCGGCTGTGCCCGAAGCCTTCTCCCCGGCGCCCGAGGTGAGCCCGTCCCGGAGGCAGTCGGGCACCGGCCCAGACGCCCTCCCCGCGACAACCTCCACCGCCCGCGACGGCAGAGCCACGACGGGCCGGGAAGGAGCGGCTTCGGCCGCCACGGACGGACGGACGGACGGGCGGCAACCGCTGCGCGAGGAGAAAGGCCGCGCTCGAGTCATACGGGTGCCC
>JAJGST010000073.1:296241-382545 GCA_020746105.1 Trogon surrucura
CGCGGCCACGCTCCGGGGGGACAACGACAGCCGCGCGCGCTTTCCACCGCTCCGTGGGCAGGAGCGGTCTCCAGACGCGGGGCCCTGAGTGCCAGCGAGTAGGCCACGTCCCCGAGAGGCGCTCCGGCGGCGGTCTCGACACCGGACCGAGCCGGCCCACCGCGGAGCCTCCCCGACGCGCCAGGTGAACGCCTCGGCGGGCGCTGCCCGCGGGTACGATGCATCAGTCGAAGGCAGGGGCTGCGAGCCCACGAGGTGCCGCCGGCCGCCCGGCTTCCCCGCACAACGAGATTCCCTTTTAGCGACATCAACGGGACCGGGGAGGGGGGAACGCCGCGCCAGGCTCGTCTCCCCACCTCCCCCGGGGTCCCTCTGGCACATCCAACGGTAACGGGCAAGCCGCACCGACCCCCCCCCCCTTCTCCCCATCCCTCCGCCGCCTCACCACCCGGCGCCACCCCCCGAAGAAAACCCATGGGCACCAGGCCGGGGAACAGCCGCTGATGGCTCGCTAAGCCCCGGCCCACCGCGCCGGCTGCCAGCCGCCGGAACCGGCTACCGTACGCTGCCCGCTCGGCGGGCTCCAGCTTAAGGCCGGACCGAGAGAAAAAGCAACCCCGAGGACGACGGGAGCGCCGACCTCTCCCCCCCCCCGGGCACGGTCCCGTCATCGAGCCCTCCGACACCGCCGCAGCCAGGGGCAGGCCAGACACCACGGGCTCCCCCCCAACGTACAGCTTGCGTGCCGGTGTACCGTGAGGACGAGGCGCCGCCGCCTCGCCCGCGCCAGCCTCGGGCTCTCGGGGACCAGCTGCCGCCATCAGCCCCGCTCGGCGGGCTCCAGCTTAAGGCCGGACCGAGAGAAAAAGCAACCCCGAGGACGACGGGAGCGCCGACCTCTCCCCCCCCCGGGCACGGTCCCGTCATCGAGCCCTCCGACACCGCCGCAGCCAGGGGCAGGCCAGACACCACGGGCTCCCCCCCTCAGCGTACAGCTTGCGTGCCGGTGTAACGTGAGGACGAGGCGCCGCCGCCTCGCCCGCGCCAGCCTCGGGCTCTCGGGGGACCAGCTGCCGCCATCAGCCCCGCTCGGCGGGCTCCAGCTTAAGGCCGGAGAAAATGGGGCAAGGTGCCGCCACCTCACCCCGCACAACCTCGGGCCCTCAGGAGCCGGCAGCAGCCACGGAAAGCTGGACGCGTACGGAGGCACCTCTGCCCCGGGAACATACCAGCTACTCGCCTTTGCCATCATCGGGCCCTCGAAAAGCCGGGAGCAGGGGACCACCCACCGCGGGCTCGACTCTCTCCCCGCCCCTGCAACCCCGGCCTTGCAGCGTTCGAGCTCTGGCAGCCGCCGCCGGCCACCGCTTTCCCTCGGCCGCGCCTCACGCACCACATAGGCCGACCTGCTTCCAACCACGGCGTCAGGGAGACGACGGGAACGAGGTATCGCCGGAGCTCCCCGCGTTCCGCAGGCGCTTTCTCCCCTTCCCCTTTCACCGAGCCTCTGGCCGCCCACGCAGCGCTGTTCGCCTGGAAGAAGGCAGGACGCTTCTCCACGGGCTCTCGGGGGGGTGCGGAGGTGGAGCAGAAAAGACCACGGCGTGCACACGAGACAAACCCTTCTCCGGCCAGCTGCACACCCAAGCACACAGCTGCGGCAAACCTGGACAGCCAACTCCTCTCGTGCTCGTTTCTGCCGGGGAGAGCAGCAGGAGCCACCACGGAAGGCCGACTCACACCCCGCTTTCCCCGCCCGCGTGCCCTCGAGCACGGGTGACCGCCGCCGGCCACCCTTCTCCGTACCATCGAACCGCGGGACCCGGCCTCACCCTGCCCTAGCAGCTCGGCGAGGGCTGCCGGCGTCCGCCCCTGGATCGTACTCGCCCGCTCAAGTTTCGGCTTCCGCTTCCCTCTGCCCCGCTCGGGCATACTGGCTCGTAACTCGGCGATCGCTCGGCCCGCGCCGGGAGACGACCGCAGCAACCGACGGAAGCGGCAGATCCGACCGGCCCCAGATCCGCCACGGCAGCCGCCCACAGCACCACCTAGCCGGCTACGCCACTGGACTTTGCTCGCTGGCGCCGCTCCGGTTCTCGAGTGAGCGGCCGCCCCCATAGTACGGACCGACAAGACCCCGCCCCTGGAAGAGTACCGCAGGAGCTCGCCCCCCCCCACCGGGGAGGCGCGCCAATCACGCCGACCTTTACCATGACGTAACTGGAGGCAGCGAAAAACAGCGACCCCTTGGCCAGCTCGGAGGAAGCGGCGCGAGTAACAGGTCTACCCGAGCTGGCTCGCGGACGCGCCGCCAAGTCCCGCCGGATGCGGGTATACTTGACGGCCTGTTACTACCCCGGAGCCGGGGAGACCCGAGGGCTTGTTACTACTGCGGAGCCTGGTATACCTGAGGGCTTGTTACCACCCCGGATCCCGGTATACCTGACGGCCTGTTACTACCCCGGAGCCGGGGAGACCCGACGGCTTGTTACTACTGCGGAGCCTGGTATACCTGACGGCTTGTTACCACCCCGGAGCCTGGTATACCTGACGGCCTGTTACTAACCCCGGAGCCGGGGAGACCCGACGGGCTGGTACTACCCCGGAGCGAGGTATACCTGACGGCTTGTCCCCACCCCGGAGCCGGGTATACCTGACGGCCTGTGACCAGCCCGGAGCCGGGGAGACCCGACGGCTTGTTACCACCCCGGAGCCCGGTATACCTGACGGCCTGTTACCACCCCGGAGCCGGGCATACCTGACGTCCTGGTACTACACATGAGCCGGGGAGACCCGACGGCCTGTTACTAGCCCGGAGCGAGGTATACCTGAGGGCTTGTTACTACCCCGGAGCCCGGTATACCTGACGGCCTGTTCCCACCCCGGAGCCGGGTATACCTGACGGCCTGGTACTACCCCGGAGCAGGGTATACCTGACGGCTTGCTACTGCCCCGGAGCGAGGTATACCTGACGGCCTGTTCCCACCCCGGAGCCGGGTATACCTGACGGCCTGTTACCAACCCGGGGCCGGGGAGACCCGAGGGCTTGCTACTGCCCCGGAGCGAGGTATACCTGACGGCCTGTTCCCACCCCGGAGCCGGGTATACCTGACGGCCTGTTACCAACCCGGGGCCGGGGAGACCCGAGGGCCTGGTACTACCCCGTAGCCTGGTATACCTGACGGCCTGTTCCCACCCCGGAGCCGGGTATACCTGACGGCCTGTTCCCACCCCGGAGCCGGGTAGTCCTGCGGGCCGCCGACTGCCCCGGAGGCGCGTGCAACCGGCAGCGACACCGGGTGTGCCTTGCGGTGGGCCCCAACCGCACCCGAGATTACCCCAGCCGGGGAAAGGTCTGCAGGGAGAGGGGCGGGCGGTTTTATTTATGTTGGGGCTTTTTTTTTTTGTTTCAACTTCGTTTTTGTTTTAATTTAAAAAATCTTGTTTTAATTTTTGTTTAAATTTTTGTTTTAATTTAATTTAATTTCATTTGGTTTATGGTTTTGTTTTTTTTTGTTTTAGTTTTGTTTTAGCTGTTTTAATTATTTGGTTTTATGATTTTCATATGTTTTTATATTTTATACTTTTTATTATTATATCTATATATTTTTTTGTATGTTTAATTATTTGTTTTTATAATAAGTTGTTTCATTACTTGTTTTAATTTAAATCCAAGATTTCAGCGACTGTCATCTAGCAGAGCACCCCGAGCCAGTTCTCGTGCCGGGGGTGCGGCGGGGCATTTTTTGGAATTGTTTCTTAAAGTAAGGTTTCTTTTCTTCCCCCCCCCCCCCCCCCTCCCCCGCTCCTTTTATTTTTCAACTCTGACTTATTAACGAGTGTCACGCGAAGGAGCACTCCCAGCCCGTTTTCGCGGCGGCTGGGGAGAGAGGGGCAATTGCTATTGGCTTTAAATCCTTTATTCGTTTTCGGTTTTAAATATTCACTCGTGTTTTGATGGACGACGACAGGGAAGCAGTAATGAAAAATTAAGACCGTAGCTCTGTGTTTCGGGTTGTTCGTTCTTTTGTTATTTAGCCCCCACGCCGGTCTGACGCACGTGCTCGCATGCCCAAACTCAGCTTTACCCCGGTCTGGAGGCTGCCACCGGGTGCTCGCCAGCTTCAGCCGCCGCGGCCAGCCCCTCGGCAAGCGCCAGCGCACCGCCTGCCCGATGCACCCCCTCCCACCCCCCTCCTCCAGCCTCCCGGACGCGCGCCATGGCCGGCTGGGCACGGATCGGAGGCGGCAGTTTTGCTCCAAGAGCGAAGGGGGCAGCAAGACAAATTGGTGCTGCTCTGCATCCACCCATGACTCCCTCGACACAGAACCTTGAAGTGTAAATCTCGGGGCTCAGGCGCCTGAGATATCCTCGACAGAACCCACCCAACTTAAGCTGAGTCATTTTGGATCCGAGCCCCTGCAAAAGGGAATGACTGAGTTTGGCATCAACTGTGAAGGTGGCAGCAAGACAAACTGGTGCTGCTCTGGATCCACCCATGACGCTCTTGCCACAGTACCTTGAAACTCTCAGCTCGGGTCTCGGGCACCCGAGATATCCTCGAGAGAACCCTCCCAACCCAATCTGAGTCATTTTTGAGCCGAGCCCCTAGAAGAGGTAACGATTGAGTTTTGCTGCAAGAGCGAAGGGGGCAGCCAGACAATCTGGTGCTTCTCTGCATCCACCCATGATGCCCTTGCCACAGAACCTTGAACTATAGAACTCGGGGCTCAGGCACCCGAGATATCCTCGACAGAACCTACCCAATTTAAGCTGAGTCATTTTGGAGCAGAGCCCTCGGAAGAGCGAGCGATTGAGTTTTGCTCCAAGAGCGAAGGGGGCAGCAAGACAAACTGGTGCTGCTCTGCATCCACCCACGATGCCCTCACCACAGAACCTCGAACCACTCAGCTTGGGTCTCAGGCATCTGATATATCTTTGACAGAATTCACCCAATTTAAGCTGAGTCCTATTGGAACCGAGACCCCGCAAGAGAGAATGACTGAGTTTTACTGCAGCAGCGAAGGGGGCAGCAAGACAAACTGGTGCTGCTCTGCATCCACTCATGACGCCCTCACCACAGAATCTTGAACTGTAAAACTCGGGGCAAACCTGCCCAAGATATCCTTAATAGAACCCAGCCAACCCAATCTGAGTCATTTTTGAGCCGAGCCCCCGGACGAGCGAACGATTGAGTTTTGCTCCACTAGCAAAGGGAGCAGCAAGACAAACTGGTGCTGCTCTGTATCCACCCATGATGCCCTCGCCACAGAACCTTGAACTGTAAAGCTCGGGGCTCAGGCACCCGAGATATCCTCGACAGAACACACCCAACTTAAGCTGAGTCATTTTTGGAGCCAAGACCCTGCAAGAGCAAACGATTGAGTTTTGCTCCAACAGCGAAGGTGGGCAGCAAGACAAACTGGTGCTGCTCTGGATCCACCCATTGCGCCCTCACCACAGAACCTTGAACTGCTCAGATCGGGTCTCAGGCACCCGAGATATCCTCGACCGAACCCAGCCAACACAATCTGAGACTTTTTGGAACCGAACCCCCAGAAGAGAGAACGATTGAGTTTTGCTCGTGGAATGAAGGGGGCAGCAAGACAAACTGTTGCTGATCTGCATCCACCCATGACGCCCTCGCCACAGAACCTTGAACTGTAAAGCTTGGGGCTCAGGCGTCCAAGATATCCTCGACGGAACACACCCAACTTAAGCTGAGTAATTTTTGAGCCGATCCCCCGGACGAGCGAACGATTGAGTTTTGCTGCAAAAGAGAAGTGGGCAGCAAGACAAACTGGTGTTGCTCTGCATCCACCCATGACACCCACTCCACAGAACCTTGAACTGTAAAGCTCAGGTCTCACATGCCCGAGATATCCTCGACGGAACCCACCCAACTGAAGCTGAGTCATTTTGGAGCTGAGCCCACTGAAGAGCGAACGATTGAGTTTTACTCCAAGTGTGAAGGGGTCAGCAAGACAAACTGGTGCTGATCTGCATCCACCCATGATGCCCTCACCACAGAAACTTGAACCGCTCAGATCGGGTCTCAGGCACCTGAGATATCCTCGAGAGAACCCACCCAACTTAAGCTGAGTCATTTTGGAGCCGAGCCCCTGGAAGAGCGAACGGTTGAATTTTTCTCCAAGAGTGAAGGGGGCTGCAGGACAAACTGGTGCTGCTCTGCATCCACCCATGACACCCTCGCCACAGAAGCTCGAACCGCTCAGCTCGGGTCTCAGGCACCCGAGATATCCTCGACGGAACCCACTCAATTTAAGCTGAGTCATTTTGGACCCGAGACCCCGGAAGAGGGGACTATTGAATTTTGCTCCAAGAGCGAAGGGGGCAGTGTACTGGGTTCAGCTAGGATAGAGTTAATTCTCAGGAAAAGAGCTAGTCGGCAGTAGCTCAACCGAACTAGTCGCTAGTCAAAGGGATATTCGATACCATCGTGAAGTCATGCTGGGGTGTATATATATGGAACTGGTTGGGGTGGGGGCGCTCTCTCTCTTCCCGGTGCTCGGGCCGGGCAGTGCCGCGTCGCGGGGTTCCGGGTGGTGAGATCCGCATTACATGTTACTCGCGTTATATCTGGTTGAACGTTACTGTTATTTCACTGTTATTGTTACCATTTGTGTTCACCATTAAACCGAACCAAACTCAACCTCACAAGCCTCCGCCTACTGCTCTCTCCGGGCTCTTCTCCTCACTCCTGGCAGGGGTGAGAGAGTGAGAGAGAGACCACGTGGTTCTTTGTCTCTCCCGGTCGGTCGCTCGGCTTAAACCACAACATCTTTGGCGCCCAACGTGGGGCCAGGCGTTTGAGATAACAACAGATTTGACAAAAGAGTGTTAAAAAGATAGTTTTGTTAGATTGATTCTGCACATTAGTCAAGTAGTTGGTGATCATAATGTTGATTTATTTATTTACACTGTGGCATTGGCTGAATCCTTATGTATTATATATATTTACTGCTATATTATTTATCAACTGTGGAAAGGGGGTCAAAAGCATAATCCTTTTGTACGGGGTGCTGACAGCTTATGATATGATTGCGTCACTGGCCATGAGGGTAAGCCAGTATCTGTATGAGGCACTATTGTCATTCCCATGCCTTGGGCGCCTCCTCTCTGAATTCATTAGTAACGGCACCGAATCTATAGGGGAAGCGGAGGAGAATGTTCTCTCCCGCCTGTCCTTCAAGCTGATCACAGCAATTTTTGAAAACTCCAAATATTCTTGGAATACCCAATCCAGCATAGTTCTCGTCTTGTGTCTCCTGAATGTGTGTCAGATCTTGCTCAGGGTCACACCAAAACTTTCTAAGGATACCACCCAGAGACCTGTCCTGAAGCCAGATAACTATGAGTGGCAAGGTGTGCGGGAGAATATGGGCAAACTCCTAGGACAATGGTCATCTCCAGTATTTTGGAATTTCACCCCTGAACATATACAGAATCCTAAAAAACTGGCAGAGTATTTGGAGAAAGTATGTTGTCAGCCTGGCCACTCCAAAGAAGCCCAAATCACTGCTGTGTGCTGGGGCCTGGCCCATGCCTACCGAGCCATTTTCAATGTCACCCATTATTCCCAAGGGAAAGAGGAGACCTCTGGACCTGAAGACAAACCAGTAGATGATGTGGCTGTTCCAGTCTCTGCAACGAATGCTGCAGCGGCTCCGACCCCTGTGACAAGCGCTGAGGCTGCTCCGACCCCTCTGACAAGCGCTGCGGCTGCTCCAACCCCTGTGACAAGCACTCCAGCTGAACCAGAAAACCAGACTGTGCCAGTATCGGTTGCTCCAGTACAGAAGAAGAAGTACACAAAGAAATCGGTTCGCTTGGTGAGGAATGAAAATGAAGCAGGGCCATCACGAGAACAAGAAGAGAAGGTAGAGCCAGAGATAATCACCCAGTCTCTATCTCTCAGTGAGCTGTGAGACATGTGAAAGGACTTTGGCCGCCATCCAGGTGAGCACATTATTACGTGGCTGCTCCGATGCTGGGACAGTGGAGCCGGTAGCCTGGAACTGGAGAGTAAAGAAGCTAAACAGCTAGGATCCCTCTCTAGGGAAGGGGGCATTGACAAAGTGCTTGGGAGGCAGACACAAACCCTCAGCCTCTGGAAGCGCCTTCTGTCAGGCATGAGGAAAAGTTACCTTCTCAAGGAAGATGTTGCATGCCACCCAGGTAAGTGGACCTCAATGGAGAGAGGTATCCAGTACCTGAGGGAACTGGCTGTGCTGGAGGTGATTTACAACAATTCAGATAACGAGCAGTCACCCACTGATCCAGATGAAGTCCGATGCACACAAGGTATGTGGCAGAAGTTCCTACGAAGTGCACCGCAAACATACACAAACTCCTTGGCACTGATATCCTGGAGAGAAGATGAGGGACAAACTGTGGATGAACTGGCTCACCGGCTCTGGCATTATGAAGGAAGTGTGTCTTCATCCTTACAGGCTTGTGTTTCCGCAGTGGAAGAACTGTCCTGGGAGTTCCAGCAGCTCAAAGTGGATATGTCCTGCTCTACACCACACAGGCACGTGTCTCAGCTGTTAGGACTAGGCACTCCTCCGATCAAGAGAGAGAACGTGGAAAACAAACACGCTGGAATACTCTGTGGTTTTACCTACATGACCAGGGAGAGAACATGAGGAAGTGGGATGGAGAACCAGCTTCAGTCCTAGATGAACCTGTATGTGATGCGGGGAGCCTCATGCTGGAGAAACAGGAACTGCAGGCAACGACTCAATATGAGCGCGAACAAACAGATCCAACTTTATTCTTTTCTACCAAGCATTTATACTCTTTCAACTCTCAGTACATTACACTTTCTGTTATCTCATTGGTTATTACTACATTCTATCTACTACAACAGTTACTGATTGGTGCGGTTACATCTAATATGCCTACACTTAAACTGTCAGGACGTTGCATCTCCAGATGTCCAGTGTCTTTGTTCTCAGTGACAAACAAGAAAGATTTGTAACCTTGTTTTGCTTCCTTGAAGCAAAACAAGGCAGACTGACCTTAATGATCCGTGACTTGTTTGCTTCAGGGAGGCACATCATCAGAAGGCTGACCTCGAGGATCAAAGAATCTAAGGTATTTTCCCAAGCGCAGGCTGCAATGTTATAGCGCCAGCAAGGCCAGCAACAATGTGAGTTGCGAAAGGAAACAGCAAAGAAGAAGGATCACCATAAGAAAAGTATTGCCCCAGTTTCCAGTGGAAAGACCTCCAAACGAAACAGGAAAACAGATTTTGACTCTGATGCTCTTGAAGGAACCTCTAAGTCATACTCACAAGAAGTGAGTGACTCCAATCAAGAATAGAGGCGCCCTGCCTCCAGCCAGGTGAAGAGGAGGGATAATCGGGTCTACTGGACTGTGTGGATCCGATGGCCTGGCACGTCAGCTCCACGGGAATATAAGGCTTTAATAGACACAGGCGCACAAGGTACCTTGATGCCATCAGGATATAGAAGGGTAGAACCCGTCTGTATTTCTCGGGTGACAGGGGGGTCCCAGCAACTGACTGTATTGGAAGCTGAAGTAAGTCTGACTGGAAATGAGTGGCATAAACACCCTGTTGTGACTGACCCAGATGCTCTGTGCATTCTTGGTATAGACTTCCTCAGGAGTGGGTACTTCAAGGATCCAAAGGGGTACCGGTGGGCCTTTGTCATAGCTGCTTTGGAGGCAGAGGAAATTAAACAGTTGTCTACCTTGCCTGGTCTCTCAGAGGACCCTTCTGTGGTGGGTTTATTGAGAGTTGAAGAACAACAGGTACCAACTGCTAACTCGACGGTGCATCGGCGGCAATATCGCACCAACCGAGACTCCCTGGTTCCCATCCATAAGCTGATCCGTCAGCTGGAGAACCAAGGGGTTATTAGCAAAACTCGCTCACCCTTTAACAGCCCCATATGGCCAGTGTGAAAATCTAACAGGGAATGGAGACTAACAGTGGATTATCGTGGCTTGAATGAAGTTACGCTGCTATGGAGTGCTGCCATCCCAGACATGCTCAAGCTTCAATGTGAGCTAGAATCGAAGGCTGCCAAATGGTATGCCACCATTGATATCGCCAATGCGTTTTTCTCGATCCCTCTGGCAGCAGAGTGCAGGCCACAGTTTGCTTTTACTTGGAGGGGCACCCAGTACACCTGGCATCGACTGCCCCAGGGGTGGAAACATAGCCCCACCATTTGCCACGGGCTAATCCAGGCTGCAGTGGAACAGGGGGAAGCTCCAGAACACCTGCAGTACATTGATGACATTATTGTATGGGGCAATACAGCGGAAGAAGTTTTTGAGAAAGGGATGAAGATAATTCAAATCCTTCTGAAAGCCGGTTTTGCTATAAAATGTAGTAAGGTAAAAGGGCCTGCGCAGGAGATCCCGTTTTTGGGAGTAAAGTGGCAAGATGGACGCTGCCAGATTCCCATGGATGTGATTAACAAGATAGCAGCGATGTCCCCACCAACTAGTAAAAAGGAGACACAGGCATTCTTAGGCGCAGTGGGGTTTTGGAGGATGCACATCCCAAGTTACAGCCAGATTGTGAGCCCTCTTTTCCAGGTGACCCAGAAGAAGAACGATTTTAAATGGGGCCCTGAACAGCAACAAGCCTTTGAGCAGATTAAACAAGAGATTGTTCGTGCAGTATCTCTTGGGCCAGTCCGGACAGGACAAGATGTTCAAAATGTGCTTTACACTGCAGCTGGGGAGAAGGGCCCTGATTGGAGTCTCTGGCAGAGGGCACCAGGGGAGACCCGAGGCCGACGCTTAGGGTTTTGGAGTCGGGCATAGAGAGGATCTGAGTCCCGCTACACTCTCACTGAGAAGGAGATCCTGGCAGCGTATGAAGGAGTCCAAGCTGCCTCAGAAGTAATTGGTACTGAGGCACCTCTCCTTTTAGTACCCCGATTTCCAGTTTGGGGTTGGATGTTCAGAGGAAGGGCCTCATCTACACATCATGCGACTGATGCCACGTGTAGTTAATGAATGGCACTGCTCACACAACGGGCCCAAATGGGGAACCCTAATCGACCAGGAATTCTGGAGGCAATTACAAACTGGCCAGAAAGCAAGGACTTGGAAGTGTCACAGCAGGAGGAAGTGAAACGTGCAGAAGAGGCCCCACGATATAACGAACTACCGGAGAACGAGAAGCGGTACGCTCTGTTCACTGATGGGTCCTGTTGCATTGTGGGAAAGCATCGCAGATGGAAGGCTGCTGTGTGGAGCCCCACCTGGCAAGTTGCTGAAGCCACTGAAGGGGAGGGTGAATCAAGTCAATTTGCAGAGGTAAAAGCCATTCAACTGGCTTTAGATATTGCTGAGCGGGAAAAGTGGCCAGTGCTCTACCTCTACACTGACTCGTGGATGGTGGCACATGCTCTGTGGGGGTGGTTACAGCAATGGAAGCAGAATAACTGGCAACGCAGGGGCAGGCCTATGTGGGCTGCCAAACTGTGGTGGGATATTGCTTCCCAGGTGGAGAACCTGGTTGTGAAAGTACGTCATGTAGATGCCCACATACCCAAGAATCGAGCCACAGAAGAGCACCTAAACAACCAGCACGTAGATCGGGCCGCTAAGATCCAGGTGTCTCAGGTGGACTTGGACTGGCAGCACAAGGGTGAATTGTTCATAGCTCGGTGGGCCCATGACTCCTCAGGCCATCAGGGAAGGGATGCAACACACAGATGGGCTCGTGATCGAGGGGTGGACCTGACCACGGATGTTATCGCACAGGTTATCCATGAATGTGAAATGTGCTACAATCAAGAAGGCCAAGCGGGTAAAGCCTTTGTGGTATGGAGGGCGATGGATGAAATACAGATATGGGGAGGTGTGGCAGGTTGACTATATTACGCTCCCACTAACCTGTCAAGGCACACACCATGTACTCACAATGGTGGAGACGACCACTGGATGGCTGGAGACATACTCTGTGCCCCATGCCACTGCTCGGAACACCATCTTGGGCCTTGAAAAGCAGGTACTGTGGCAACATGGCACTCCGGAGAGGATTGAGTCGGATAATGGGACTCATTTCCGGAACAGCCTCATTGACACCTGGGCCACAGAGCACGGCATTGAGTGGGTGTACCACATCTCATATCATGCACCAGCCTCTGGAAAGGTTGAATGGCACAACGAACTGCTAAAGAGTACATTGAGAGCAATGAGTGATGGAACTTTCAAACACTGGGACACAAATTTAGCAAAAGTCACATGGTTAGTAAATAATAGAGGATCTTCCAATTGAGCTGGGCCTGCCCAGTCAAAAATCCCACGTACTGTGAATGGAGATAAAGTCCCTGTTGTATGTATGAGGAACATGTTGGGGAAGACAGTATGGGCTAGACCTGCCTCAGGCAAAGGCAAACTCATCTGTGGGGCTGCTTTTGCTCAGGGAGCTGGGTGTACTTTGTGGGTGATGCAGAAGGATGGGGATGTTCGGTGTGTACCTCAAGGGAATTTAACTTTGGGAGAGAAGAGCCAGTGGACTAAATCATGTGATGTTAACTGATAAATTACCCTGCCAATGTTTGTCAGCACTGCTGCTGTTATTATGTGTCATGTCTATTAATATTACAGTAGGAACGACCCAGACCAATAAAGGATAGACTATGATGAAAACGAGGGAAGGACAGCGATAAGGGAAACCTGAGGTGGCGCCCAGTGACTTCCCTAAGACGACGGTTTTCAAGCTTCAGACCATGGGCACAGACCGTGCAAAAATACAGCGTGAGTTTTGGACGAAGTATACCACAATCAAGCACCATTCTTTCCTACCCTAAAGAACTGTTACAATGAATGCAACCTTGAAGCCATGAAATCAAGGGTTATACTGGAAGGAGTGTATAGATTAAGCTAATGATAATTGTAAAGTGTAAGATTTGACCATGACATAGATGGTATAGAATAAGGGGTGGATAATGTACTGGGTTCAGCTAGGACAGGGTTAATTCTCAGTAAAGGAGCTAGTCGGGAATAGGGAATAGCTCAACCAAACTAGTTGCTAGTCAAAGGGATATTCGATACCATCGTGATGTCATGCTCGGGGTATATATATATGGAGCTGGTCGGGGTGGGGGAGCGCTCTCTCTTCCCTGTTTCCGGTCCGTTCGGGTTGTGAGATCCGCGTTACACGTTACTCGCGTTATATCTGGTTAAAAGTTACTGTTATTTCACTCTTATTGTTACCATTTATGTTCACCATTAAAACAAACTGTTTTTATCTTAACCCCACGAGGCTCCTGCCTGCGGCTCCTTTCGGGCTCTTCCCCTCACTCTCGGTAGGGCAGAGCCAGCGAGGGAGTGACCTTGTGGTTCCTTTGTTTCCTTCCTGCCAGTAACTCGGCTCGAACCACCACAGTGTCACTGAATGAAGAATGGTCTGAATAACGATCTTGATTCTGTGATTCTGTGATTTGCGGACAAAATCCTTAAAACTAAGAATTGCTAAGAAACAAAAAAAAACAACAAAAACCCCCCAGAGAGCTACCAAAGATAGGCTGCTCCATAACACTTAATGTTTTGAGTGATATGCAGGATAAGGACAGTTTATTAATGCTTAGAATATCCAGTCATCACTTTCCTCAAGGCATCCTTGAGCTCCTGGTTCCTCAGGCTGTAGATGAGGGGGTTCACTGCTGGAGGCACCACCGAGTACAGAACTGACACCACCAGGTCCAGGGATGGGGAAGAGAAGGAGGGGGGCTTCAGGTAGGCAAAGAAGCCAGTGGTGAGAAACAGGGAGACCACGGTCAGGTGAGGGAGGCATGTGCAGAAGGCTTTGTGCCGTCCCTGCTCCGAGGGGATCCTCAGCACGGCCCTGAAGATCCCAACATAGGACACCACCACGAAAACAAAACACCCAAATGCTAAACAACAACTAACCACAATGAGCCAAACTTCCCTGAGGTAGTCTGAGTGTGAGCAGAAGAGCTTGAGGGTGTGTGGGATTTCACAGAAGAACTGTCCCACAGCAGAGGGGCACTGAAAATGTATTGGCCGTGTGCAGGAGAGCATCGAGAAACCCACTGGCCCAGGCAGCTGCTGCCATGTGGGCACAAGCTCTGCTGCCCAGGAGGGTCCCGTAGTGCAGGGGGTGGCAGATGGCCACGTAGCGGTCATAGGACATGATGGTGAGGAGAGAATACTCTGATCCAAGCATGAAGAAAAAAACAAAAAGCTGGGCCACGCACCCTTTGTAAGAGATGTCCCTGGTGTCCCAGAGGGAATTGGTCATGGCTTTGGGGACAATGGTGGAGAATGGTCCAGAACAGAGAGGTTGAGGAGGAAGAGGTACATGGGGGTGTGGAGGTGGTGGTGCCAGGCGATGGTGGTGATGATGAGGCCGTTGCCCAGGAGGGCAGCCAGGTAGATGCCCAGGAAGAGCCAGAAGTGCAGGAGCTGCAGCTGCCGCGTGTCTGCGAATGGCAGGAGCAGGAACTGGCTGATGGAGCTGCTATTGGACATTTGCTGCCTCTTGGCATTGGGACCTGTTGAAAGAGGAGGAGACATAGACAAGTTAGGGCACTCCTCTCTGAGCAAAACCTGTCGTAATTCTCATGGAAAACCCCCAGACTGCCTCTTTCCTTTCAGGGTAAACTTTGTCAGGTTCTTTTTGCAAGGTCCAGCTGGTACTGGCTGAGGTTGCCCAAGGGAACTGAGGGTTCTTCTGTGGGCTCTGGAGCAGTCAGGCTGCCAACCAGCAGTAGTCAAACAAGAGCATGGAATTATCTCAGATTAAATATTTCTGTAGTAGAAAAAACCTCAACAAGAGTATTGCTGCCAACTCACCCAGCTGCAGAGGAGACCTGAGGAGATTTGATCCTGTTTATTCTGCTCTAGTTGTTGCAACACAGCAGAGGGGTGTTTTTAAAGCATTTCTGTTGAACTGCAAGTGAAACCTTGTGGGTCCTCAGAGGTAAAGGGACTGTCCCTTGGTGCAGAGTGAGCAGAGCTGGTCTCAGCTCCCCTGTGCTGGCACCTCTTTGAGCTGGAGTACCATCACAGTCAGGCATTCCTCCCAAAAGAAACTGGCTACCGCTGAGAGCAGAAGAAACCTGTTTCCAAGTGCACATCACCACCCCCTCAGCTGACTCGTCATACCTGAGGATCTCAGCTCTCTCCTCCCAGGCAGGGACACGCAGGGCTCATTACAGCTGCAGGCAGACACGCTTGCAGCAGCCTGCTCGTGGCCCTAGCACTGAGGTGTCTTCTACTCCTCCACGTCCCTGCTGGGTAACAGAGAGGTGCTGTGGCTGAGCTGTGCCCCTGTGGTGGGCAGCTGCAGCCCAGCAGGATGACATGGTGCAAGAGCCCAATGTCCAACATTTGCATGTCCTGGACGAAGGGTGAGATCATCACCAGCCTCACACAAGGAAGTGCCCAGAGTCCCAGAGTTTTGGAGGGGACTTGGCTGCTTTTCTTGCATGGACATGTCTTTGTAACAGGATCCACAGCATTGGTGCCTCAGCAGCACCTGAGCCCTTCGTCACCCCAGCAGTGGTTGGGTGCTGGCAGAAGGCAACTGGTCACCTGGTCTCTGTGACATTAAGGGTGAGTGGGGGCTCTGCTGGGTGGGAGTGAGGAGACCAGGAGTTGCACCAGGGAAGGTGCCTGCACTGCAGGGGTTGGCAGAGGCACCTGAATCCCCCCTTCCACAGTGTTTCCAGCAGCAGATCTCTCACTTCCTGCCCGTGGCTCGGCTGCTGCAGCTCTCCCTGCTGGGAGCGGCTCCTCTGTCTCAGCTTCTCCTCCCGTTCTCTCCCTGGGTGCTCAGTTGTGCCCTGCAGATCCCTCATGGCAGCAGGACGCTGCCCAGGGGCACCTCTGGGTGTGCAACGGCAGCTCGTGCAAGACTGGGCTAGAACTGGGCTCTCAGTGCATTCTTCAGAGCATGGAATGAAATTTCATCTTCCACTGCCCAGCCAGACAGCCATGAGGAAAAGATGTCAGCCCACAGACGGCTTGCCTCTCAGTTAAACGCTGTCTTGAAGTCTTTCTGCCAAAGGACCCTCTGCCAAAACTCGTTTGTGATCTGGAGCTGTGAGCAGTCCTAAACCACGCAGCACCTCTCAGCATCAGAAGGATCCTGACTTGCTCGAGGTCCCTTCCTCCCCCCTTATCTTCTTCCTGCTTTATTCACCTCTAAGAATGCAGAATTTCAGTGCCTCCTTCTGAACTGAGGGATGAATTTCTCTGTCCCATTGCCCACCCAGACAACAGAAAAACCAGCATCCTTCCCTTTAAGCTCACGTCAGCCTCGACGTGCTTCTTCAAAAGCCTCCTGGAAATGCCCTATGGTGATCTGGAGCTGTGAGCTGTCCTGACCCACACTGCACCCTCTCAACAGCAGAAACACCCGGGGATCCCTCCTTCCTCCCATATCTTCTCCCCAGCAGTGTGACGAGCTCCTCAGGCAGTCTGAGTGCTGACCCTGGCAGGAGGCAGAGTCCCTGCCCCAGTACACAGTCCCTGGCACTGTGCAGGGACCCTGCTCCAAGGACAGCCCTGGGCACCCCTGCCTGCACCCCCCTGTGCACACCCCCACAGCCACCCTGGGAGAAGGCAGCCAACATGGCCTGTCCCTCTTAGGTGGGCAGCAGGGAAACTCTGCTCTGCAGCTCGTCCTTCTCCTACTACACCACACCAGAGAACCTCTGAGAGCTGTACTCACAGATCTTGTAGGCTGTGCGATGTTGTGCCAATTTTAGGAGATTCCACCAGGATCTGCAGGTGTAATGGCTCACAGCCACAGAGATACTGTCTGTGAAGATTTCTCTTCACATCAGCTCTCAGCCCCATACCCCCCAGACTGCCTTTCAGCTCTCTGTGCCTGGATCCTCTGCTCTCAGTGCCTGCAGGCAATGCCCTCAGCCCTGCTGTGCTGGGCAGAGGAGCTTCTCCCAAGCAGAGCTGTCTCTCGGCAGTGCTGCCCGCTTGACACCAGCTCCCTCCATCCCAGGAGCCCAGCCCAGCTCAGAAGCACCAGCCCAAGGCAGCACGTTAATGACCCCTCAGGTGCCTTTGGTGTCCATGATCCTCAGAGACCGAGAGGGAGTTGAAGAAACCTTTCAAGAAATCAAAGTCAGATTCAAACTCCGAAGTTTCTTGAACTTTTAATGGGTCCCACTGAGGGACGCTACTGACAAAGCCTCCCCTGGCTCTGGTTAGAGCAGGCACCAGGAGGCAGTGGGGCCAGGCTGGGAAAATCAAGGGAAATATGTCTCTAATGCTCAGCAAATGTGGATGTGATTCCTTAATCAAAATGGACAAGCCCTGAAACCCAGCCCTTGGGAAGGCAGATCCTGTCCCTGTCTCATTCCTCAGGGCTCTCCCTGGGGCACTGGGGTGTGGAGATGTGCAAGGCCAAGGGCAGGGCTATGGTCCAACCTCTCGCAGGCTCCTGAGTATGGACAAGGAGGCAATGAGGCCCTAGTGTTGAAGGATCAGTTGTCTCCTCGCAGGCATCAGTGGCAGAGACAGCAGCCATAGCCACAGTCAGGAAGAGGTTGGCTCTCTCAGGGACTTTTGGCTTTTCCACACCCGTCTGTCATCTCCACCTCAGGCTGTCCTATGTTCCCTGCAGGCTCCAGTCACCCACCTGGCTGCCCCACCTTGCTGTCACCTTCCCTTGCTGGTATCTCTCCATCCTCCCTGGCTCTTCCTTGAAACACAAAGCCTTGGGATGATCCAGACTCCTTCTGGATGATTGCACCACAGCGCTGCCCTCAGAGACAAATTTCTTTCTCCTCATGTCCAGCCTGGAGCTCCCCAGCTGCAGGTTGGGGCATCAGTTCTTTCACAGGCTGCTTCCCACCATCAGGAAAAGCCCCACCATCTCTGAAACCACTCTTCAAGCACTCTCAGGCTACTCCTACACTGTCCTGAGACTGCACAAGGCTGAGCCCAGGGCCCTCGGCCTCTATAGCCTGGTCATGTGCTTGAGGCCTCCAAACCCCATCTTAAGTGACCTCTGGCTACTCTCCATGATGTTTGCAGATGAAAACACAGTGGCCATAGGTCAAGGAGAATGGAGTGAGACTTTATACCAAGGCCTGTAGTGGCAGAACAAAGGGCATGGGCTTTAAACTGAGAGAGGGAAGATTCAGATCGGACGGAAGAAGGAAATATTTTATGATGAGAATATCAAGACACCAGAACAGACTGCCCGGAGAAGTGGTTTCCCCCTTCCTGGAAGTAAGGGCTACTTGAAGGATCCTGTTTTTCCAGTTTTCTCCTCGGGATTGTCTGGGTGGGCAATGGGACATACACATTTCTCATTTCAGGAGCAGACACTGATGCTCCAAATCTCTTTCTCCTAGAGGTGAATAAACCAGGCAGTAGCAGAAATCCACACATGGTGGCTTACAGCCAGCCCCAGTGTCAGTTCTGAAGCTGCCCCAGGGCTGTAGTGAGGGTCCCATCAGAGCCTGTTCCCCCAGAGCTGCCCCTGGGAAGGGCTTGGCTGCTGCCAGGAGGGGTCTGCAGGGCAGAGCTGAGCCTCCAGCAGCTGGGATGGGCTCTGGGAACAAGGACAGGGAGGAGAGCTGGGCACAGAGGAGCATCTCCTGACAGGGACAGCTCCAGGCAGCAGAGCCAGGGACATGGGGGAAGGAGCTGCTGCCAGAGACACCATAGGAGGCGGGGATTCAGGCATCTCCCTGCCATCACTGCAGAAAACTCATGTTACATTCTCCCACCTGGCAGAGCCTTTGCGCTTATAGCCCTGGAGACTCAGTCATCTTCTCAGTGGCCTCAATCCTGAAGGGAAGAAATTATCAAGTACCCACCACCTGTCCCTGTCCTGCCTCCATCGGCAGCAGCGCTGCAGCATTCGTCCACATTCCCCCTTCTGTCTCAGCTCCTCTTGTTCTTCTCACTGAGCTGGGATGGGCAGGTGGGATTCAGCTGCCCTTCAGAGACCAAGCCCGAGGGTCTCCCCATGCAGATTTCTCCATGAGAGTAAAGTGTCCCAATCTTCTCCTAATCCCAGGCTCCCAGTGATACAAATGAGAGAACTCTCCTTTCAGGACATCCCACCATCTGGACATTAGTTTCCTTCCCTCCAAAGTCCTGCGGGTCTTCAGGCTGCCCTCCAGAAGGGCACAGCTCTCCCATGGACTTTCTGCGTTATCAAGGAGCCCCATGGAGAACACACCTCAGTGTCAAGTCCATGGGAATGCTGCTGGGCAGCTGTTCAGGGGCAGCTGGCATGAGCCCTCTGTGTCCTGGACTGTAAAGGGAGAGCTGAGACCCTCCTCAGGTACCATGAGATGGGGTGAGGGGTTTGGCAACTGCACTTGGAAACTGGAATCCCCTGTTGCTCAGCAGTGTCCATGTGGTCCCCAGGGGAATGTGTCGGTGCTGAAAGAGCTGCCAGATTGGGGCAGCTGAGATCAGGGCTGATGGACAGACAGTCTGTCCTCACTCAGCACTAAGGGACAGTCCTTCTGCTTCTCAGGACCCACAAGGTTTCACTTGCTGTGCAGCACACGTGGCAGTGCCAAAATCACTCCTGAAGTGTGGTGGGGAAACTGGAACAGAATATGCACACACACACACAGACACACAAAATCCCTTTAGCTGTCCTCTGCTGTTGGTTGAACTGGGAGTGACAATCCTGAAAAGCCCTTTGAGATGACAAATGGATTTAATCTGAGATCACTCCATGTGCCTCTTTCTGTAGGGCAGTACTGACTCCTCCATAGCCCACAGCAGAGCCCCCTGCTCCCAGTGGGTCCCTCAACCAGCACCAGTCACAGCTCATGAGGGGGATCTGTCAATGGTCTTTCTGAAAGGGGAGAGGCAGTTTCAGTGGGGTTTGTATAGGCAACGTGTCATGTTCTGCTCTTCTAACTTGTCCTTGTATTTTTCGCCTTGAACAGTCCCCATATCAGATACAACAGATGTCCAACAGCAGCTCCATCACCCAGTTCCTCCTCCTGCCATTCGCAGACACGTGGCAGCTGCAGCTCTTGCACTTCTGGCTCTTCCTGGGCATCTACCTGCCTGCCCTCCTGGGCAACGGCCTCATCGTCAACACCATCGCCTGGCACCACCACCTCCATACCCCCATGTACTTCTTCCTCCTCAACCTGTCTCTTCTCGACCTGTGCTGCATCTCCACCATTGTCCCCAAAGCCATGGCCAATTCCCTCCGGGACAACAGGAGCATCTCCTACACAGGATGTGCTCTACAAGTCTTTTTCTTTCTCTTCTTAATTGGAGCAGAGTATTTTCTCCTCACCGTCATGGCCTATGACCGCTACGTGGCCATCTGCCAACCCCTGCACTACGGGACCCTCCTGGGCAGCAGAGCTTGTGCCCACATGGCAGCAGCTGCCTGGGCCAGTGGCTTTCTCAAGGCTCTCCTGCACACGGCCAATACATTTTCAGTGCCCCTCTGCCAGGGCAATGCTGTGGGACAGTTCTTCTGTGAAGTCCCACACATCCTCAAGCTCTCCTGCTCGGACACAGACTACCTCAGGGAAGTTTGGCTCATTGTGGTTAGTTGTTGTTCAGCATTTGGGTGTTTTGTTTTCGTGGTGGTGTCCTATGTTGGGATCTTCAGGGCCGTGCTGAGGATCCCCTCCATGCAGGGATGGCACAAAGCCTTCTCCACGTGCCTCCCTCACCTGGCCGTGGTCTCCCTCTTTCTCAGCACTGGCATCTTTGCCAACCTGAAGCCCCCCTCCATCTCCTCCCCATCCCTGGACCTGGTGGTGTCAGTTCTGTACTTGGTGGTGCCTCCAGCAGTGAACCCCCTCATCTACAGCCTGAGGAACCAGGAGCTCAAGGATGCTCTGAGGAAATTGATGAATTTATGTTATTCTGAAGAAATAAAATGCCTGTTTCCTTCTGCACATAATTTATAGTGTAACTCACTGCATCCCCAGCCTGTCTACTGTTACTTTTGTTGTTGTTGATGTTTTCTTACATTTGATAATGTTTTCATGCCCTTTCTAATTCAGTGTCTGCTTCTTTTTTCTGACTGATCCTTTGTGCTGAGGGGAAGGGGAAGAGAGTCCCAGCACAGCAGCACGGCCAGGGAGCACCAGCGCTTGGTGTCTGCAGAATTGCTCTCTCCACTCCCACCCTCTCCTCCTAAGCCCCTGTGCTGGGCTGAGGCCTGAGGGCTCTGGCAGCTTGGTCCCCATCCTGTGAGTGTGGCTGTGCTGTGACTGCAGGCAGGGACAGCCCGTGGGCACTTCTGGCACAGAGCTGGGCTCTGGAACAGCATTTACATCTCCTCAAGGCAGTTGCTGAAGTCTTAGTTCTTCTAAACTTTCTCACAAGACTTTGCCAAAGGAATAGACTCATTGTTCTGTGTGCTCTAAATGGGGTCAGTGGGGCGAGAACAGGGGCCAGTGTGGCCTTCAAGGGACTTCTGGGATGTGTCAGGTGTTGCTTGTTGGTGACTGTCGTAGGTTAAGGCTGGGCCAGTCCCTAAAACATGGACAGATGCTCTCTAACCTCTGTCCTTTCCCCAAAATGGGAAGGAAAAGGGAATGAGGCAGAGAGACTTCACAGAATCACAGTGTCAGAGGTTGGAAGGGACCTCCAAGATCATCCAGTCCAACCCCCCTGCCAGAGCAGGATCACCTACAGCAGATCACACAGGAACGCGTCCAGGCGGGTTTTGAATGTCTCCGGAGAAGGAGACTCCACACCCTCCCTGGGCAGCCTGGGCCAGGGCTCTGGCACCCTCACTGTGAAAAAGTTTTTCCTCATATTTTTATGGAACCTCCTGTGTTCCAGCTTGCACCCATTGCCCCTTGTCCTGTCAATGGACGCTGCTGAAAAGAGCCTGGCTCCGTCCTCCTGACACTTCCCCCTGACATATTTATAAACATTCATGAGGTCACCCCTCAGCCTCCTCTTCTCCAAGCTAAAGAGACCCAGCTCCTTCAGCCTTTCCTCACCAGGGAGATGTTACACTCCCTCCATCATCCCTGGGGCTGCGCTGGACTCCCTCCAGCAGTTCCCTGTCCCTCTGGAGCTGAGGAGCCCAGAACTGGACACAAGATTCCAGATGTGGCCTCACCAGGGCAGAGCAGAGGGGCAGGAGGACCTCTCTCCACCTACTGGCTACTCCCCTTCTAACACACCCCAGGATGCCATTGGCCTTCTTGCCCACGAGGGCACACTGCTGGCTCATGGCCATCCTGCTGCCCACCAGCACCCCCAGGTCCCTTTCCCCTGCGCTGCTCTCCAGCAGGGCAGTCCCCAGCCTGTGCTGGCACTTGGGGTTGTTCTCTCCCAAGTGCAAAACTCTACACTTGCCCTTGTTGAACTTCATCAGGTTTCTCCCCGCCCAGCCCTCCAGCCTGTCCAGGTCTCTCTGAATGGCAGCACAGCCTGCTGGGGTGTCAACCACTCCTCCCAGCTTTGTGTTGTCAGCAAACTTGCTGTGGGTGCGCTGTGTCCCCTCATCCAAGTCACTGATGAATATATTGAACAGCGCCGGTCCCAGCACTGACCCCTGAGGGACCCCACTAGACACAGGCATCCAGCCAGACTCCGCCCCAGTGACCACAACTCTCTGGCTCCTTCCCTTCAACCAGTTCCCAACCCACCTCACTGCTCGGTCATCCAGACCACACTGCCTCAGTTTCCCTGTGAGGATGCTGTGGGAGACGGTGTCAAAGGCCTTGCTGATGTCCAGACAGACCACACCCACTGCACGGCCACCATCCATCCACCTGGTTGTGTCCTCATAACAGGCTCTCAGGTTGGTCAGACATGACTTCCCCTTGGCAAAGCCCTGCTGACTGCTCCTCACGACCTTCTTATCCTTGACATGCCCAGAGACAGCGCCAAGGATAAGATGTTCCATCACCTTTCCAGGGATGGAGGTGAGGTTGACCGGTCTGGAGTTACCCAGGTCATCCTTCCTGCCCTTCTTACAGACTGCAGTGACATTCGCTGTCCTCCAGTCCTCAGGCACCTCCCCTGTTCCCCACGACTGACCAAAGATGATGGAGAGTGGCCTCGCAACGACTTCTGCCAGTTCCTTCCTGAATTATTGCTGTGTCTGCAATGCTCAGCTATAGGTGTGTTTTTCTGTATCACTGCCAACAGCCCCCTGGGGCACGGCTCGGCTGAGCGCGTCCCGCAGCCCCTCGGGGACAGGTCACCAGAGGAGGTGGAATCGGTGACCGTCGCTGCAAAGGGCTGAGATTTGGCAGATCCGACCGCAGCGAGGTGCCCGGGCACTGCTGGAAAGAGCGAATGGCAAACAGCGGCAATTCAGGCTAAAACAAACACCAACAAAACAAGCCAACAAAATAACTCAGGCTCAGCACAGCTGGGTACAGGACAAAGCCAGCCCCGCTCCTGCCGTGTTTGCTTGTGCTTGTCACATCCTGGAAATCCCTGAGCAAGTGTCTGCCTCGGAGATTTTATAACCTGCCGAGCCACCCAAGCCGTGGCTGTCACCACGCGTGCTGCCAGGCCACACGGGAACTCGAGCTCCTTCTGCAGCCTTCACCCAAAGGTGGCATTTTTAAGAGCCCATCGTTCAAACCAGACCAGAAAACACGGGCACAGACCACTCGTGTCCCCGTTCCTCACAGAGAACGGTGTGAGCTGACACGTGTCAGACAACTGACACTGAAATCACACTTGAGCAGAGGAGGCTCAACACCCGTGGGGAAACGTTCCATCCCATTTTGTCAAGAGACGGACAAATCCTGACTCGAACAGCAGCAAGATGGAAAAAAAAAAGCACATAACCTCCCTCAGCAAGGAAGTTCAGCACCTGCCATTCCATCGCTACCTGCTCCAAAACATGGGAAACAACTTTAAAGAAACAGCGTCTGTGAATCAAAGCTGCTGCTGCCAACAGTTCCTTCATCTCTGCCGCTGGCAGCGCCCGGCTTTGGCTGCCCTGAGCCGCAGGGACACCGAGCGCCGTGCCAGCCAGCTTTCCTCGGGGCCAGCTCTCGGTGTCCCGTGGCTGCGAGCAGCAGCAGCAGCAGAGGTGAGGAAAGGAGCTGGGCTGGGCTGGCTGCCCCAAAAGGCTGCAGAGCAAAGCCAGGAAGGTCAGAGCAAGCAAGACAAAATCCAACTAACTTGAGAATGTTTGTTTTACTTCACCCACTACTTTGAATGAGAACTGCTGCAGGCAACGCATGAAAGACAGAGATTCTGCCCAAACCCACGTTCTGGTGATTTATTCATCAAGTGGTTCCATTGCACCTGACAGACTCAGCAGCCAAAAGGGAAGTTCCATTATTTTAGTGAAAATTAAACATTTCTTTCTGTTCAGTGGAGCCGAACACTGTGTCTGATCGTTGTTAGTGCCAGGAAAAACTCATCCGTGAAAACTGATCCAAAATTAGAGACCAACAGACACCAAAGCTGTTCAAAGAAGCAGCTTCTCAGGCGCTGCCTCGCAACTGCAGGATTTGGGTTTATGCTGAAGCTTTTCCCCATTTTAAGCTCAAAGCTGCTCTTACCTGTGGTGAAGAGAGGCTTTGTTATTACTGGACAGAGTTATTGGTGTTGAAAAACAGCAAGAATGTCACTTAGTTGTAGTCGCACTGATCTCACTGGGCATCAGGAGGTTCTGTTCAATGCTAAAAATTTCCCCTGTTACACACAGACAGCACTGTGCGAGTCCCAGGTGAACAGGAAAAAAATAAGCAAATCAGAGAAAGCCCCTTAGAAATGCACAGGTAGGAAAAAAAATATCTAGAGATACTTCACTTGGAATTGTCTTTTCTTGAAGAATGCCTTTAAAAACCAGAAGAACAACCCAGAACAATCTCAAGACCCAAGGACCTTGGTCATCCCATTTCTGCCCTCAGACCCCGGCTTCATCATTCCAGGTCAAATTTGCAGTTTCTACCCCAACACGTGGTTTTTCACATCCCATCACCACAATGAACATTTATAAAGTGCTCTGAGACAGCGCTACGGAAATACCAACAGTTCAGAGAAGGGCAGAACGTGGATGATCAGCACCCAGCTCATTGCTCTGCTTGTTGGTTTGTTGGGTTATCAGAAGCTGTTGCCCGAGGGCTGTTCACTGCTCAGTAGCAAACTCCTGCCACCTTCCCAGCTGACAGGAACTCTTCTCCAGTCGGCAGCTTCACAAAAGCAGCCCTGTATGAATCCATAAAGCTTGCCCAGATTAAACAAGTTAATTTTACCATGACAACTGCACTTTAGAAACAGGCATCAATCCCTACAGACTCTCCCCAGACACCTCCTCAGTTTATCAAAGCGCCAAGAAAGGCGACAATTATTCACCGTCCTACAGCCACCAGGATTGCAAAGGTTTGGTTTAGGTGCCTGGAGACAGGACGCAAACACCCAGTTTTCAGGTCAGGGAAAAGGTGCATTTGAAAAAAAAAAAATCAAATAAAGGAGCAGGCTTCAGAGCTTGGCTTGCATCGGCCTCAGGTGTTTGTGGAAAGACTCAGGAACCTGTAAGAGGACAGGACAGTGGTTACAACAGGCCAGGGCTGAGCTTTAAAACAGTTTTAGTTCTTTACATCCCACACCATGATTTTATACCACAGACATTTGGATCAGAAGCACTTTGGGGATTTAAGAATAAGCCAGCTAAGTCTTGTATCTGAGTGTGTGCACGACAGAAAGAACGAGACTACAAGCCCAAACAAACAGCTTCCCCGCTGCCTTTCTTGTAAGAAAAAAGAAAGCGAGAAATCTCACATCCATACAGAGAGTCCTTTGGCATTTTAATTTTAACTCAAAGAAAACTGGCAGAGAACTCCTCAGGGGACAGTAAGGAAGCTCCTCAGCCTCCTCAGGAGCACAAAACCATTGGGCAAGTTCTGGTGTGACGTAACTCCAACCCCAGTCTCGGGAAGCCCATCGCAGACGATCTGCCCCAGCCCAACAAAGGCAGGAAAGGCCACGGAAACAGGATTCAGAGCTCTGCTCTGGCTGCTGGAGGAGGGACACTGACTCCTCACAGCTCAGTTTCTGTCCACGGAAAGCAGATATGCAACACCTGACACTTCAGGACTACACCAGAGCCATTTCTTTTCTTCTCCAAGCATTGCTGCTGCCTGAAGGCACTGAAAGATCTGCCAGCAGGAGGGAAGGCTTTCCCAGCTGCTGTCACTGAGCGGAATGAACAGCAAGGGATAACGCCTTCTTCATTGGATGAGATTGTCCAACAGTTTCTCTGGGGAGAGAATGATTTCCTGCCCTCGCTTGAGGAGCTCAAAAGCATCCTACAGGGCTGCACGTGAGACACACATGGGAGAGGAACTGAAGAAAGTCCACGGAAAGCAGGGAAGGAGGTCACTAGTTTTGGTCCCCTGCCACCACAGCCCCTTCATCAAGGACGTGCTGACATCACTGGGTGGGAATTAAAAGACCCTCAACTGAGTTATGTCTCTGGACACACGTGACCTCAAGATGAAGCAATAAAGCTCCTTTACCTGTGTTTTGCTCAGTGGGGATTTCTTTGCCCACTCAAACACGTTCTTGCAGGCGCTGCCATCGCACCGGCCAAGCACGGATCCCAGATGAACGTCGTGGAAGCCAAAGGAGTCTCCCAGCGCCACCGCAGTGGGACGAATTCCAGCCAAGAGCTTTCACACGCTGGCTCACTCGAGTTATCCGGGCATGGGTCAGAATACCCGCCTTGGGAGAGAAAAACAAAACAACACCAGAGATCCCCAGAAAAGCAGGCGAGTTCCAAGAACCCTCCCTGCCCCTGCGGCAGCCCGGCAGGCGGCCTCGCTACTGATCTCTGGTGGGACACTCACTGCGCGGTGCCCGGGTGGGAACTTCAGCAGCAAGTTTTCTGGAGGAGCGTGCACATGTGCACACGGAATTCTTCCTTGTTTCGGGGGATTTTTCGGTGAGCAGCAGGAGGAAAATGGGAAGGAAAAAACACCCCACATCTGCCTGAAGGCAAAATAAAACACTGCTGCACAAATACAGTGTCACACTGAAGGAATGAGAAAAACTACAAAACCCAGGAGGTGTCAGCTGGGCAATCGGTCCCTGCTCAGGTGGCAGGTGGAGTCTTCCGACTGCAAATCACCCCGTGCTGTGTCCTGACGTGATTTATGTCCTGCCTGAGAAGTGACCAGACAGCAGAGGCTGTTTTCTCTGGAAGAAAAATCCCTCCCAGTGATTTGAATGTTGACCAGCAGCAACACCTGGAGCTGCTGCATCTCTAGCAGGACCCAGAACACTGGGCTGAAGAAGCTCATGGCAGGAGCACCAGAGAAGCCACAGATCTGTCTTCACAAACGCTTATTCCTGAGCTTTCTGGAGGTATCTCCAGCACCTCTTGGTCAGCGGCTTCACTTCCCTGGGCCTCGGTCTCTCAGGGCGAGCAGCGTCAGCAAACTTCCCTTCCAGGCAGGCTGCCAAGGGAGAGAGGAGTTTAGGGATCAACAAAAGCTGGGAGCCAGGGAATTGCTTCTACCACCCCGTGACACAGCTCCTGCTGCGTCACTGCCCCACCTCTCAACTGCCAGAGATTTCGGGAGGTCACGGATGTACCATGTCCCTACTCAGCAGGTGTCACACATCCTTGCTGGCTGTGCACCCAAAGGAAACAGGAGCTAACCAAAAGCAGCACCAAACAACCCACTTCAGAGATTTTTTTTTAACAACTTGCTACTCACCTGGATTTGTGAGCAAGAGAGTCCAAAGGGAGCCTTTCTCTGCCTTGCCTGGCACTGCAGGGGGGAACTGGAAGCCTAAAAGAGCAAGATAAAGCCAGTGTAAATCACTTAAACAAGGGGTTCCATTATGGCCAGATCAGGATTTCCAAGGCAAAGAACATGAACTTGTCATGGGCCTGGCCAGGACGCAACACAGACCAGGCACGGCCACGCCACCGAGCACCCCAGCTCCACCTCAAGCGCCCCCAGAGCGGTGACAAACACCAGGACACCGGCAGACAACGATCCTGGTGCAAAGCTCTGTCCTACTTTGCTCAGCACAGAGGAAACGCCCTTCTAAAAGACACCCTCCAGAAGGAGTAATGCCCGTGGGCAGCATCTGACACAAGCACACGGGGCTTCCTGCGGCACCCAGGCTGTTGCCAGCTCCCCTCACGCACCTCTGATGGAGTCACCGTGTGCCCACAGCAGACTGGCACGAGGTGCTCGTCCTCTTGACCGTGCTCCACCCTCAGGGTAACCCAGGGGGTGAACGTGGCCCCCTCGAACAAGTCACGGAACATCCCTCTGCCACACGCTGCTCGTGGAACGGGCCGCTGGTCTCCTCCCACTCAGCTCTGGCCTCGGCGAGGGGATCAGCACTGCAAGGAGAGGGAGAAGCTGCAGGAGGCAGCTGGAGGCCCAGAGCAGCCAGGGCAGGGAGGGCGGTGGTGGGGCACTGACCTGTCCGGAGCCGGGCTGCTCCTTCCCTCTGGGCATTCTGGCCGCTCTCCCTCAGCATCTTTCTCCCTTCCTTGACCTCTTTTGCCCATGACGGCTTAACATGCTCAGGCTGATGTCAGTCTTGGGCTCTTCAGAGAGGGGTGAAAACATACGCACACGAAGGAAGTGAACACCCACAATACTGAAACACAACCCCCCCCCAGAAAAATATTACAGTACATGAAAGAGACTCAAACTTCAAGATACCAGAGACTCGATCCTACCACCTCTGCCTCCCCTCCACGCTTCTGCTCCCTTCTCCTTCCCCACTCCTCCCACTCCCAGACCCACAGCTCTGCCGGCTGGTGAGCAGCTCTGGTCTCTGCAGCAGCTCAGCACAGCAGCCACACTCTATTATTGGAGGCAGGTCCAAAGCTCTGGCTCCTGCTCTGCTCTCTCTGGCACTACTGGGGTTCCAAGGAATCCCTCCCTTACCCGGCTCCACATCTTTCGGCAGATCCCGGCCAGCTCCCTCCTTCCACAAAACTGCCGTCCCTCTCCCCTGCAGACACCTGCGCTCTGCAAACTCCTGCACTGGGCAAGGGCCACCCTCAGCCCAAAGCGCCTCGTCAGGCCCTCACAGGACGGGCTTGGGGGCAAACCCACGGCCCCAGCAGCAGCTCCCGGCCCTCCAGCAGCTCCTGCCACGAGGCCCCGGCCGGGGGGGCTGCGCTGCCGGTCCCTCCGCCACCAGCGGGGCTGCCCGCGCTCCTCCTCCGCCAGCCTGAGGCAGCGACCCAAGCGGCGGCACTTCTGCAGCACTGCCCGGCTGCTGACGCCAGCATCCCGGTCGGGCAGCGGCCCCAGCGGGGCTGCCCGCTTGAGGAGCGCGGCCGAGAGCGGAGAGAGCTCCCGGTGCCCCCCAGAGAGCGAGGGACGAGGCCGGGAGAGCCCGAGGAGAGAGGGCGAGAGGCCCCGGGCCGGCGCCGCCGGGCTGGGGGGAGCCCGGGCGCCCAAGAGCTCCGCGCCCGCCGCTCCCCGCTCCAAGCGGCTCCCACCGCCCGCTCGTGGGGAACGGCGGCTGCCCGGCCCGCGTCTCCCCGGCCGTGCCCAAGGGCCGCCGCGCTCAGCGAGGGCTCCGCCATGGTGCGCACCGCGCCCGGCGGCAGGGAGGGAGGAAGGAAGGGAGGGAGGAAGGGCCCCGTTGCCATGGCGACGGCGGCTGCGCCGCGCAGGGCCACTCCTGGAAGGCCCCCGCTGCCCTGGCAACCGGGCTGCCCGGCGCGGTGCCTGAGAGAAACTCCCGGATCCGCGAGACACAGGCGCTGCCCCCTCCCTCTCTCCGCCCTTCCCGGGGCGGATCCCGCGGGAGGGAGCCCGGTGGACCCGGTGGGCGAGTAAAGGCATAAAACCATAGAACCATCGAACCCCAGAGTCAGAGCATACCGGGGGTTGGAAGGGGTGGCCGGAGCTTGCCCAGCCCCAGCCCTGCCCGAGCAGGGTCCCCCCGGGCAGCCCCGCAGGAACGGTCCGGGCGGGCTGGAAAGTCTCCCGAGCAGGAGCCTCCGCACCCGCCCTGGGCAGCCTGGGCCGGGGCTCTGGCACCCGCACAGCGAAGCTTCGCACCCTCCTCTGGAGGTGGAGCTGCCCGTGCTCCAGCTGATCCCCGTCACTCCTCGTCCTGTCGCTGGGCACCCCCGAAAGGAGACCGGCCCCTTCCTCCTGACACGGAGAGAATGAGACGGTCGCGTGTCGTTACCAACAGCGACAAAGCCAGAGGGGGAGTGTGGGGGTTTTGTCCTTGTGAGCGATGGAACAAAGAGCAGAGCGTCCTTCAGGAACGAGGGGTCCCGGGACGCAGCCTGCAGGAGAAGATAACGAGAGCCCTGGACCGCCAGGGCTGTTCATTGAGTCAGCAGCGAGGATGCTCTGAACCTCTGAGCTGTGAGAAAGAGCGCGCAGGCTCCAGAGGCCGATGACATTGACTGCTCTGCCCTGGGCGGCGTAAAGTTGGGAGTTAGTGACACACGGGATGTGTGTTGTGAAGGGGGCACATGTGAAGGGGGAACACGGAACAGGCGGGTCGGGGAGCCAGAGCCTGCCGAGTGCCTCAGGCAGTGGGGAGAGGGAGAAGGTTTCATGCGGCCGGGAAATTGGGATAAAAGGAGGAAATGGGGATAAAAGGAGGAAATGGGGATAAAAGGAGGAAATGGGGATAAAAGGGGGCTGCGTCCTCCGGCAGTTTTAGAGACCTCCCTGGGACTCGGCAGCCCCAGTGAACTCTCCCCTTATTCGAATAAAGTTCAGACTCCTCTGTGTCCTTTGTGAACACTGACTCTGGCAACGGGATTTTCCGTACAACACCCAAGCTTCAGATATTTCTGCACATTTCTAAGACCCCCTCTACCCTCCTCCCTCTCTCTCCCGCTGCCCTTGGGGCCAGGCTCTGGGCAGAGGGGATGTCCTGGCAGCAGAGCCGGGCACCGCGTGTGTGCCCCACGGGGAGGCGCGGCAAGAGAAGCCGCTGCCATGGGTGCCAGCTCGGGGCAGGCTGCCCTGTCCCTGGGGCAGCAGGAGCTGCGCCACCAGCCCCGGGACCAGTTCCCTCGGCCCGTCCTGGGCAGCGAGTGCGGCAGCGGAGGCTGCAGACAGCCCGGGCTGGGGATTCTCTGGCCGCAGGGACATTCTCACCGGCCTCCGCTTCCCGCTGCAGCACCAGTCCCAGCACGGCTGCTCTGCTGGGCCGAGCCGGGCTGAAGGCAGGGATGCGGCGAGGCTGCGGGATGCTGGGGCTGGGAAATGTCCCGGAGAGGGATTTTACGCAAGTGAAAAGCTCACGTCGGTGAGTGTGCAGACGGATGCACAGGGCAGGGCCCTTGTTCAGCCACCAGGCCTCCTGAGAGACACGGGAAGGGCCAGACGAGCAAGGTCCTGTCCGTGCCCGTTTTTCCTGCACACCCAGCCCCAGAGAGAGAGGGGACATGAAGACCTGGAACTGTCCGTGGAAAAAGGGAAGCAGAACAACGTCCCTCTCTCGCAGCCCTGCCTTGCTGTGGGAAGGAACGAAGAAAAGCTCAGGCAGAGAGACCGGTCAAACATCACAGCGCGGCGGGTTCAATGCCACACGCTGTCGGGCTCGGGGACATCTGCCCAGGCTGGTGCTGCTGCTGGTCGTGCTGCTCGTGTGCCTCTGCCCGGGGGCTGCTGCCAAGACTCTCCAGATTCTCAGGGAGAGTGAGAATTCATTTATTCTTCACATCCCAGCCGTGCTTTGTGGTTGTTCCCAAGTCCTGCTGCGCCGCTGCAGGCTGGGCCGGGCCGGAGCTGCTCTCCTCGGCCACGGGCCCTCTGGCAGCTCTCGCCCCTTGGGGATTCCATGTCACCGTTTTGGAGGGGCCCACGGGCGATCTGGGGAGCTGGTTGCAGTGACGGAGTTCGAAGCAGATAGCCAGCATCAATCCCTCGTTGCCGGGACGGGGGTTTGCTGCCAGCGGGGCGGCGCTGCAAGGAGATTTTTTTATTAGAATGAGAAGGAAAACGCGTTAGCCCTGTAACTACCCCGGGGACGGCAAGGAAGCCTGGCCAGGATGGGCCAAGGCAGCGGCCAAGGTTGTGCAGCCCCTGAGGCCGGGGCAGATGCAGACCCTGCAGAACTGGTGCCAGCCTGGTTAAAATCAGCCCCAGTTCCCATCCCTGGTGGGTTTCGTTCATTCTCTCAAAGCTGGAGGCATCCGGGCATGTGCTGGAAACAACCCCAGCCTGGGCCCTGGCCAAGAGGGACCAGAGTCCAGCCTCCCCATGGGAATAACAAATCACAAAGAAAGAGAAAGGAAAACCAAAACTGTCCTCTGCAAGGAGCCCAAGAATTGCATTTCAGGGCAGGGCAGCACCAGGACTGCTTCCACAACCCCCGGCTCCGCACCCAGCGCTTCTACCGCTGCGGAATTCAAGCTTCTTTTCCAAAGAGGGGAGAGATGCGGGCTCTCCCCCAGCGGGACCTTGGCTCCCTGGGGAGGGACACATCGCAGCAGCGAGCACAGCCCCACCTCTGAGCCAGGCACAGGAAGGCAGCGCATGGCCAGCCTGCAGGAAGAGCAGCAAGAAAACCCAGGCTTTGCACCTTCCCCTTCCTCCAAGCAGGATTTTGGAGGTGCTAAAGCAGCCTCCTCCTGCCCCAACAGTCAAACCCTGGCCGGCAAAAACAATCTGTGAGGGTGGTGAGAGTGGAAGAGGTTGCCCAGAGAGGCTGCGGATGCCCCATCCTTGGAAGCGTCCAAGGCCAGGCAGGACGAAGCTCTGAGCAACCTGGTGTGGTGGAAGGTGTTCCTGCCCCCAGGAACTCAACAGTCTTTAAGGTCCCTTCCAACCCAAACCATTCCACGATTCTGTGGGGCACAGGGCACCGGCCGCAGACGCCGAGAGCCGGGAGCACGTGCTGAGCCCACAGCAGCCCTGCGTGGAAATTTGATTTCCCCACCCGACTGACTACAGGTTTCTACGGGATGCTCGATAAAGGTGCAAGGAGAGAAAACTGTGCCCAACATCTTCAGATGAATCTTGCTGGGAGTCCTGGAGCTTGGCGGGGATTTACCTGTCACTGCTTGGCTTTGGATCTCTGAGTCGCTGGTCTGTCCCAGTTGCAGCTGAACCGAATCTGCAGCAGCGTCTCCTTCCAGCTGAACAGAATCTGCTGCAGCAGCAGCTCCTTCCAACTGAACTGAATCTGCAGCAGCAGCTTCTTGCAGCTGAACTGGATTTGCAGCCACAGCTCCCTTTGGCTCCTGGGACTCCTGAGGTAAAAAGGGACAAACTAAGTGCTCTGGCTTTGACCCAAGGGGAGACAGATCAAACGTCCTGGCAAAACCCGCCACGCTGCCCTCTCCAGCCTCGGCTGATAGTGCAGCAGGGTCAAGACCTTCCACTCCAAACAATTTTGTGTGTGTGTGTGTGTGTGTGTTACAAAATGTGTGGGATCCAGGCTCTTGGGATCTGTTTCTATAGAGTCCTGCTCTTCGCCCCCATTTCAAGGCACACTGTGATAGAAACAGGCAATGTCACAGCCCGTGGGAGATGCCCAGCCCCAAGCGCCCAGCAAGCTTTACCTCTTCTTCTTGGGCTTCAACTACGGCATCTTCCAATTTCTTCTTCTTGCCTTCCGGCATCAGGTCATCCAGAAAGCTGAGCTCTCGCTTCGAGAAGCAGAAATCCATCGCTTTCCGGACAAAAACGATTGCCAAAACCTTCATAAAGAAGTGGGAAGAGGTGGTGAGGCCGGAGATGCTGCTGCTACATCTCCCCCCAACGCTGCAAACACGCCGCTGCCGAGCGGCACCGGCTCTCACCAGCAAGGGGAAGATGATGGCGGCACGGGTCATCTTGATGGCCCAGAGCAGGACGAGGCAGAGCAGTTGGATGGCGGTGAAGAGATGCACCTTCCGCAAGGGGACGTGCCGCAGGTAGGTGAAGTCCGGCTGGTGTTTCACCGGCATCGCAAACAGCTTCAAGCGGTCAAAGAACTGCAAAATCAAAGGGGGAACAGTGCCACCGTGGGACTGGGGAAACGTTCTGGCCCTGGTGGGATGTGCAGGAGGTCTCAGGCTCTCGCGTGCAATGAGAAATCCTGGATCCCACCACGTTCCTCCTGGGAGCAGCACCCGTTTCCCCTTCGCTCCCTCTGTAAAGCAGCTTGCCCCGAGAGCTGCCACCAAATTGCAATTATTCTGTGCTATTCTGTCATCAGCGTCTCCTGGCCCACCAAGGGCCAAGGATTTCCACCAGCGGCAGAAACTGCCTTCCCTTTGCACTCCCTTCCCCCGTTTTCACGTAACCAAACCCTGACCCGCGCTGAAGACCGAAACAGAGGGTGCTGAACTCACCTGCGCCTCCCCGCCCTACGTACCTGCATTCCTCTGAGCGATGACAGATCCGTGTCGAGAAAGATGCCGTAAAGCACGGGCATTGGGATGAACTGTAAAGAAAGAACGCAATTATTTATTTAAAAACATTCCATTTCCAGTAACACCACTCTCTTCTACAGGCACTGCCCTGAATTGCCTAAAGCTCTGCAGCTTCCAAAGGGTTAATGGTGTGTCGGATTTGTCCTGGGAATGGCTGTTGGGAGGTGTTTGGGGGAGCAAACTGCACCCTGCAAAGTGGTGCCTGTTTGAAAAAGAGCAGATGTCCTGCTCTGAACACACTTCCTTGGAACCCGAATCACAGGTGGGCCTGAAAGACACCTGGGAATTAGCGCCGTGGTGTCGCTCGCTTGCCTGGAGCCACCAAACTGGGGTCTGAAGGGCTGGGCAAGGTAAGCCAGGCTGGTTCCCACCATGGGTCAAGCCCCAAGGTTTGGGATCAGCTCCCCCTGCTCCGCTCCACAACTCCTCAGGCCTGCAGAGAGGGCACTGGTTTTGTACAACCTCCAAAAGCCCGTGGCTGTTGGGCATTTTGCATTTTCCTCTTACCTTTAGCAGAGACGTGAGGAAGATGGAGCAGCCCATGAGCAGAAAAATCATCAGGCCGGTGACTCTCTGCTCTCGTATCCCCAGGAACTTGGGTGGTTCTCCCGGAGCTGAGCTGGCAGACTCCACTTTCAGGCTGTTCACGTGAATGATGGACAGGATGGTGGCAGCCACAAACCAGGGCAGCCCCATCACAGAGCACACCCCGAGCATCACAGCCACCATGAGAAGGTCCAGGTGGTACCCACAGCCCTTCTGCAGGGAGAAAAACAAGAAGCAGAGCATCCCACAGTGTAAGAGCGAGCACAGAGTCGGAAATCACACTCAAACCCTACTTGAGTGCAAGCAAAGAAGGATGTGTCCAGTCTTTGTGCAAGCACTTTGCACGACAACCTGTCAGGAGTTCAGACACTCTGGGTTCACAGAGTTTGTGCAATAGCTACTTCTCAAAAAAAAAAAAAACCAACGAAGAGGCCTTTTCATTCCTAAAGGAAGTTCCACCACTTGCACATAAGCTGTGACTGAGTTATCCCTGACAGCCCATCCCGATGGCTCATTCCCCAGCTGCTGCTGCTGACATTTGACCACAAAACCTGCTTCTCTACTGCTCTAAGACCAACTTGCTCCTCCACAAGATTGCTCATTGGACCTCCCCTCCCGTTCACTCCCTGTGCCATCGTCAGTCCCGGAGAGCATCCTGCCACGCAGCCTGACGCTGCCCCAAACCAACGCCTTCACCAAGCGTTTGGAACAGGAGCTTCTCCCCACACCTGCAACCCAGAGGGACTCCTTCCCCGCCGCCCCTCACCTTCAGCTTGTGCTCTCTTCTGTTCACGATCACAGCGGTGATCTGCTGGTCCATGAAGATCAAGATGGTGCAGAGCACAGCCGGGACGAGCGCGGCCAACACCGTCCACCAAGGGTTGGGTCCAATGGGGTTGATGAACCACCCACGATCAGCTCTGGTGGGCTGCAATGAGGCACACACATGGCGTCACCGCCCGGCCGAGACACTTCACTGGCTTTGATTCTTCCCCTCCATCCCCACGTCACCCGTGTCCCAGCCCCGGCTGCTGGTCACCCTCTCCCGTGGGCTTCAGCAGCGCTGTGTCCCCTATGCAAGGACCCACAGACACTTCTCCGGGAGGTATCTAGATTTGGAGCTGCCTTCTCGCTTCCAGAAGGGAACGATGCACTTGGAGGCGGGAGAGGAGGTAGCCACATCACCAGCATCTCCTCCAGACTGAACCCTGTCCTGCCCCACCGTCAGCTTGGGGCACCCCAAGGGCTGACACCAGCTCCAGGCCACAACACCCCATTACCTTGAACTTCTGGGGGACGTGGAGCTTCGGTGACGGGATGCCCATCCAGAAGTCAATGAGCACCATGATGCCGATGGTCAGGAAAATAGCAAAGTTGCTCACTGTGGACCGTACCTGGGGCAAGAAACCAGAGCTGAGAGGGGCATCGCAAACGGGGCCGTGCCCTGAGGTGGCAAAGGCGGGGACGTCACCAACATTCAGGCTGGTGGACAAAACCCCACCACTCTGAGGACACACAGCCTCATCCCTTGGGTAGATACCGTTGCGGTGTTTGTCGCTGGCACAGCTGGTGTCAGACAATTCGAAAAGTGCAATTAGGTGGAAAGGGTTGTTTCATTCAAACATTTTAGAAAATGTATAAATTGAACCGTAGGAAAGCACAGCCACAGTGCCAGCCACAAAGGGAATAAGGCACGGAGGCATCACTTGTTCCTCCAAAGGAAGAAACGGCGTCTGTTTCTCTGGCAGCTCCTCCCCGGAGCCAACTTTCCCCTCGAGCGCATCATGCACAGAAGGTGAAAAAGCACCGACTTTGGTTTCCCGCTGCCTGAGCAAAAAACCGCTCGCCAGGCAGGTGGGAAGTGCTGCGATTGTTTTGCGCTCATGGAAGTGGGTGAGAGGCATCCAAGCTGCACCAGAGCTCAGCTTTCGAGGCCAGTGCTTTCCAGCTGGACCACATGGTGGCAAATCCTGCTCAGTGCTGCAGAAAAGCCATTTTGGGAGATGCGTGTGGAGACTGCTGCTGGACACTGTCTTCTACCTACCCTGGTTGAGAAGTAACGGCTGGTCTTAAACTTCTTCAGGAACCTTGAGAGCAGGAAGGTGGAAAAGAAGAGGATGCAGCACCAGAAGAAGACATTAGGTACGTAGGGGCCATGGCTTCCACAGGCAGGTCCTTGAAACTCTCCATGCAAGTATTGGCATTCCTGCAGAAACAGAGGGTCAGGACATAAAGGCAGAGCATGTGGGCAAGGAAACCTCAGAGAACTCGGGGCTTCGATGGATCTCGGTCCAAGATCCATGACCCTGGCCCTGCTCCTGCCACCGGAGATATCTATTTCATGAGCAGCAGCAGCAGCTGAACAGGTGACACAAAAGCTGCCCAGCAGAGAGATGGGACGTGAGCACAGAAACACAGAATTAGTGAGGCTGGCAAAGACCTCGGAGATCATCAAGTCCAGCCTATGGCCCAACACCCCCACATGGGCCAGACCACGGCACTCAGTGCCACATCCAGCCTCTCCTCAAACCCCTCCAGGGACAGTGACTCCCCTCTGCCCTGGGCAGAGCATCCCAGTGCCTGAGCACCCTCTCTGGCAGGAAGGTCTGCCTGAGACCCAACCTGAACCTCCCCTGACACAGTTTGTGGCCGTGCCCTCTCGTCCTGTCACTAGCTGCCTGGGAGACGAGCCTACCCCCGCACCTGATTACACGCTCCCTTCAGGGAGTTGTAGACAGTGAGAAGGCCCCCCCTGAGTCTCCTCCAGACTAAACACCCCCAGCTCCCTCAGCCGCTCCTTATAAGACTTTCACTCTAGTTCCTGGGCCAGCACAGCACAGGCCATGGCACATCCTCCACCTGAGTGGCGTGAAACCATGGCTGAAGAAGACCCCAGAGGGGAAGGAAACGCTGGAAACTCTGGGGGAGAGAGAAAGAGGGAATGGGGAAGGAGGGCCGAGACAACCGTGCTAGGAAAGGAGAAGAGGGAAATGGTCCCTGCCCAGCAGAGGCCGTGCAGAACGTGGCCACGAGAGGCCGAAGACATCCGTGAGAGCCTCCCGTCCTACCCCGAGGCTCTGCTACAGCAACGACAGCCTGAGAGGCTGCTCAGCCACACAGCTTTAGGCACGGACCTACAGGCAGCCCTGAATAAGACAGCACGGCCAGGAGTGCTTAGAAACCAGCTGAGGAAGCCAATTACTGCTTTCAAGTGTGACCTTATGTCCTCCAACTTCCACAATAATCAAAGCAGCCCATTAATCATCTCCTGGTCAGAAATATTGTCCACCCAGGGCTTGAGGGGGACACTTATCACCCACGATGCTGGGGGCCAGGTGGACTGCACAAGGCGGCCTCTCCTTCCCAGGACCAAGCACGTTAAACCCACCCGTCAGGTTTAAGCAGAATCTGTCCAGAGCAGCGTCGGCACAGCTGGAAGCCCATTGTCACCTGCCGGGCTCTGGCTTTGGCACCACGTGAACGCCCCTGGGCCCTGCGGCCGTGGCTCAGGGCAGCTGTGGCTCGGGGCACTTACCGTCACTGTGAGGTTTTCCCAGGCGATGCCAGACACGTTGATCTTGTTGCTCTCCCAGAAATGCAGGGTCTCGTTGCTGGGCTGGACCGGTGCCTCACACTTACAGCTGGGAGGAGAGAAGCCGAGACAGAGGTCGGGCAAGGGCGATGGAGGGGCAGCCCTGAGCTCCTGCCGAGGGGCAGCGCCGTCTGAGGAGGAAAATACCCACTAGGAGGTGGTGAGGAGGTCGAGCTGGCTGTGCCTGTGCATGGGGTAGGTCTCGCGCAGGTGGCTCAGCTTCTTGAGAGCCTCGTAGATGAAGATGGCACAGATGAGGGAGGCGAAGGTTTCCTCGGTGAAGCGGGTGACGTAGCGCACCAAGCAGCTGGCGTCGGTGGCCACCAGCACCACGCAGAGGAGAGCGGTCCACAGCCCGATGCACGCCCGCAGGGAGAGATAGGAGAGCGAGTAGGCCCTGGGAAAACAAACCAAAACGAAGGGTGGGATGGCCAGCGAGAGGCTCTGAGCCCCGCCTTCCTCTGGGAAATCTGGGAGCAACCTGACTCTCACCCTGTGTTAGCACCTTGGAGGCCAGCGGAGGTCAGGTCCTCCGGCTGGTTTTGCGCCCAGTCAGCTGCAAGCTGGGGCTTCACAATAAACTGACTTGCACTAGGTGTGGCTCATCGCACACCAGCCATCACAACAAAAAGACTGTCATGGAAAACCTCTGCTTCCCATGAGAAGCTCCTGCTTTTTGAGTAACATCATCACACCTCAGGGTGTTTCAGAAGGAAATTATTTCAGTGTTTGGGCAAGCCTTATTTCCACTTCCAGTAAAAATCAGGCCAAAAAGAGCCTGGTTTTGTACTCAGAGGAAAGCAAATCTTCCCTCATTCCCAGCCCAGAGTGATTTGTCTCCTCTTCCTTGTGTAGCCCATCTGGGGCACCCACCTCCTCCTACTTTCTTGTCCTCCTGCTGCTACTTCCATCTAACCCTAAAGCCCCCAAAGACCCCACCCTCCCTTCAGAGACTCAGGGATCCCGCACTGCCCTGTACTAAAGCAATGTCTCTGGCACCGAGGACAACTTATACCAAGAAGAAAATTAGAGGAAACACATTTTTTCCCTCTCACTGCCCCCCTTCCGAAGGCTCTCGCAGCACCTGGCCGCGGCAGCCAGCCTTACTTGCAGAACTTGTAGAGGTTCTTCTCAAACATAAGGATGGGGCCGGTGCTGCCGAGGATGGTGAGGGGTTGGCCAGCAAAGAGGGAGAACATCACGCCAGTCATGGACGCACCCAGCAGCGACTCCATGGCACCCTGTCGGGGGAAGAGAGGTAGCAGCGAGTAAGGAAATCCTTGGGGAAAAAGCCCCAAAGCCAACTCACTGCAGCGAGGACGTCTGCGGGAGTTTTATTCCCCCCGCCCCACCCAGCAGAGAGAGGGGCTCACTATGTGGCCGTCGGTCGCCTCTCCCAGCAGCCCCCCGAAGGCGATGACCGAGGACATGCAGGCACAGTAGAGGAAGAGGAAGGATGCCAGGCACTGCAGGCTTAGACCGTCCCGAAAGTCACTCCAGAACCACGGGGCTTTCCGCTTCACATCCAAGATCAAACCTCCAAAGAGCCTGGAGGAAGGAAAGAAGAGACACTACTCTCCTGGAAGACGTGGAGTTTTCTTTGCTGCACAAGCGCAATCACAGGCACGGAAGAGCTTTTGTTGCCACACAGAGGCACTCTCCTTCTCCCATTCTATACCCAGCAGAAACTGAGACTCACAGGAACCTCTGCAACCAAAAGGAGCTCAGCTGAGAGCCCAACCCCTCTCCTTGCAACAGGCCCTTGCTTTGAGGAGCAGCAGAGCTCTACCTGGAGGAACTGACACACCTGCTTCCACCCCAAACCAAGAAAACCCACGGGCAGTGATGCTGTGCCTGAGCCCAGCTGCTCAAGTCTCCCACCTGCCCAGCCCTGGGGACCGGGCCGGGACTGGGGACCCCCTCCCGTGAACCAACCAAACCCAGAGACTGGCCAGAAGGGAGGGTGCTTGCTCAGATTGTAGAGGCAAATGGGGAAAACCCCCAAACTCTCAAGGCTCACACCTTCCCGTCGGCTCCAGTTCAGGACCGCCGTGTTCCTCTGGCTTCCTGTGAGAACTGCTGTCATCCAGGGCTCCTGGCACCTTCCTTCTTTCCTGTTCCAAGGAAAATCGGATAAAGGTCTGTGTTTGTAACCGCTGGCTGGCTTGCCTTCTGCTCCGGGATGCGCCGGTGTCAACCAGGGACCTTGTGGATTTGGCCTCTGGGCAGTGTCCCCGGCCCTGCTGCCGTCCTGCCTGTCCCCCCCGTGCCTGCCTCCACCACCACAGCCCCCACCTGAGAAGGGATGTTCTTCGGGGGCTCGATTCGGATCGAAGGATCCCACATGCCCGGTGGCAGGACTGTGACCCGCTCCAGGAACTCCTCGATGCCGGCCACGAGGTCAGCCCGCCCCTTGGCTTTATAGGCAACCTCACGGAAAACCTGCCGAGAGGAGACAACCTGGTGAGAGGACAACCCGCCTCGGACGTCCTAACCAGTGCAACAAGCTCGTGGCTGAAGGCAAGACAATCTTCGCCCAACTCCCTGCTGGAAATGGCAGGAAATACTCCCCCCAAAGGAGAAGGCCCTGCCTCATGGTGTTTGTCATCATCTCCTGCACGAGGCCGCTGTCCCCCAGGGCACACCGCAGCCTTCTGCTTGAAGAGGAGAACTTCCTCTGGCCCTGGCCATGCCACCCCTGGGGACAGCGTGCTGGGGACCCTGGGGAGAAGGACAAGGTGCATGATGCACCCTGGGTGGGATTTCACCTTCCTGTGGGCAGCAGCTGGGACACCAAACCCTCCCCCTCACTCCCACAGAGACAGGGGGAGGCGAAGAAAGCCAGAAAGTGACCCTGAGAGAGCTCTTGTCTCGTCATACCTCGTCCGTCATGAGGGTAGCCATGAACCTGCCAATCTCATGGCACTGCTGGGCTTTTCCTTCGGGGCCAAGCAAAACAAACAGGAACCTGGGCAAGGAAAACAAAGTGAGAGAGAGGAACGTGTCCCTGCTCAAAGGGCACCAAGGGAATCCCTGGCAGCTCCCAGCCCAGCACGAGGCTCCAGAGGGGACATGCAGCAGGCTCGTTGACTCTGCAAAAATTTAGTTCGATTAAAACTTCGATTAAAATTGGCTAAAGGGTTTAAAAGCTACAGCAGGGAAGGGAGAAACAAAGGCGAGGAGGTGTGGGTGGGAGCAGCACGTGTGCTCCCACTGGCCTCGTTCCCTTGGGGCGCCGCACACCGATGCATGCAACTTGATGCTGTGTTGTTGGGGTTTTTAAATAAAAACGCTGTGCTTCTCCTTCAGACCTTGTTGGGACGGGAACCTCCGTCAGGCCCGAGAGGAGGACGGCCGGGGTCAGGCGGATGAACGCCGCGATGGGCTGCCGAAGGAAGTCCAGCTCTCCCACGAGCACGTTGGTGGCTTCAGCCCCGGCGGTTTTCTCCAGTAAGCGCAGCTCCGCCTGGGCACGACAAGTTATTTTCAGGCAGCTGTTCAAAAGCAAAGCCCCTGGTGCTCTGCTGCACACTCTGCAGTCGAGTCTGCAAGGGCAAATCTGGCCCTAACGGCGCAGGAGAGCTACGAGTGTCTCACCTTGCTTAACTCCATGGAGCTGGGCTCATGGTTCACTCCCCGTTTAGCCTCGGCAGTGGGGGGAGAAGGATGAGGGCTGCGTGTTTGGGCTGGTAGGAAAAGGACAGACACTCAGAAAGACAGACAAGCAGCAGCTGGGACATTTCTGCTGCACCAGGACAGGTCTAGTGGGGCCAAAGCCCGGCAGGAACCTTCACCTGGAGCCAAGCCCTGCAGGAGCTCTCACCTGGCTGGTGCAGGTCAGCAAACAAGCAGAACCTGGGGAGAAGGCTGTTCCTTTGCTTCTGATGCTGGTGCTTCCTCAGAAGCGCTTCTCGAACTCTGCCCCGTGTGCACTCGTCGAACCGCTCGGACTGTTCTTGCTGGCCCAGGATCATGTCTGGGGATGGTGTGAGCTGGGAGTGAGGGGCACAGCAGCGAGCCGAGCTCGGCTGTTCCCAGAGGGACGTGGCACCCACGGTACCTGCGATCGCTTCCACGCTGTCGGCACAAACGTCCAGCAGCACCGTCCCGTTGGTGATGTAGCTCCTCAGCTCGGAGAAGCTCTGTGAGGACAGCGTGGTCACGTAGGGCTTGCTCCAGTGCTCGCCACCATCTTCCATGTCCTCCTCAAACTTCAGCCACCTGCGGACACCAGGCGTGATCAGCCCCGTTGCAGGGGAACAGCCCCAGCTCTGCAACCCCTTTGGCAGAGCTACGGGGGGGCAGGAGGAGAAGGCTTCTTGCATTGGCACCTGCAGCTGCACAAGCTTCATGTCCCAGAGCATGGAAAGCAGAGCCCGTGGGCGCTACCAGCGTGGGGACGCCTCTCCCGGCCGCAGGGACTTACCTCGCCGTTTCACTCCACTTGGCATCTTCGCCCCCTTTCAGGCAGATCTCATCCAGCTCAACGAACAAGTCGCAGGGGGTGTGCTGCTCGTCCTCCTGGGTCTCAAGGATGAAGTGCACCCGCTGGGACGGGTTGTCTGGGGACAGAAGACAAAGCCCCGTCCTGTCACCGTGCCCGAGTACGGCCCCTGACGCTGACGGGCAAGGAGGCCGTGGGACCGGCACCAGCTCAGCCGTAAATTGGGCTGGTCCAGCTCCCCTGGCTCTGTCCGGGCTTGCCACAGAGAAGGAGAAGCATCTGCTCCACCTCTGCTCAAGGGTGGGCGGCTTTCTACCCCCACCTTTCCCTTTTTAAAGCTAGGATCCTAAAGAGGAGCCTAAAGCCACTGTGCGTTTAACTGCCTTGAGAGAACAAAAACAAACCCAAGAGAAGCTTGGAAAAAGGGCATCTTGCTAAGTAATGCCACTTTCCCTCGGGAGAGCAGCCGGCCTCGCAAAGAAGCCACAGGCACCTGCTTGCAGAAGATCCCCGGCATAGCCCCGAGGAGGTTGGCGAACTTACAGCGGTGGCCCTGCTCCGTCGGGGCAGAGTCCTTCTTCCGTTCCCGCTTCCGACGCTTCTCTCGGTGGGGTCGGCGATGCTGGCGGCTCTGCCTCACGGGCAGGGTCGGGGAGCCTGTGAAAAAGCGGCGTTTGCAGCAGTTCTGTCCTTGCAGCAACGGCTGACACTGCTGGTGCCTCGCTAAGCCATGGTTAAATCCCAGGAGGGAACACTGGCTTCTCAGAAATTTATTTTACTGGGCCTCCTTTCTCCCTGTTTCACTTGAACATTGCTAAAATGGAGCAATAAGTGATGGCTCCGGGTGATCTCAAAGTGCCCTGCAAGTAGCGAACCTCTTCCCAAATCCCAGCTTCGGCTGGACAACACTCAGACGTGCTCATTAAGCAGCGACAGAAGGGAATTATTTTTAACATCTTTGCCTGGCACAAGGTGGCAGGAGAAGAACAAATCTGTCTCACGGTGATGAACTCCAGACCAAAAAAGAGAAAATCACGGTCCTGCACCTGCAGAGCTCTCCAAGCCAGGAGCAGTCGCTGTGAGAAAACAAGTCCTGAATTATCGCGCCCTGCAGATAAAACTCACACCACAGCCTCTGCGGGGGCTTTTGCACAGTAAAAAATGTGACAAGAACTCTGCTTATCGAGTTAGCAGCACGCCTTGTTTTGCTGCACGTGACGTGACACCCAGCGAGAGGCGTTGTGGGGACTTTGGGAGTGGGCAAAGGCGCTGGGCTGGTGGCCCCTCGATCAGGATCTCAGCCAAGACTCACCTTCCGACACCTCATTCTCATAGTGAATGGTGTCAGTGTTTCTCCTTCCTCCCCGCTCAATCAGTGCCTCTTCGTCGTGTCTCTGTTCAGCAACGAGAAGAAGGTAAAAGTTGGGGCTGGATGTGTAGAGCTCCCTTATGTCCTCCCAGCTATCACCCATGCCAGTCCCCCAGCATCTCACTGCCGCGTGCCTCCTGCTCCAGGCATGGCCCTAAAAATATGGACTGTAGGAGCTTTTTCTTCCCCTACCCAAAGCCCGTAGCATCACCCAGCTTGTCCACAAAGTGAGTCAGGAAGTATTTACTACGGGGGAGGGGGCTGAGTGTTTCAGGCAAAAAAACCCCACCTCCTCACATGTTCTTGGGGTTCCTTCCTAAAAAAACATTGGAAACCAACAAAGGGATTTCCAAACTGGGGAAAACCCCACCCTTCAGGGTCACAGCAACTTTCAGTCTCCAGACACGACACCTGCAGGACTCACTAGATGGTGCTTGGCCACAGGACACGGCCACCAACAAGCTCCACGGGCCCTCCAGAACCTGCAAGGGCGAAGCTTTGACTTTGGCTTCAGCTCAGCCAGGCTCAGGCTGCCCGTGGGGCAGGCGCCCTTCCCACGGAAAACAGCGTTCTTCTGCCGGCAGAAGCCGGGGACTGAGAGCTCACGCCCTCCTCGCCTGAAATACCACAGCCAGCGCCTCATGAAGGGCACCGGGGCCTTAAACACCGAAGGAGAACCACAGCAGCAAACGGGATGAGTCTTTGGGCTTCTCTCTCCCCTCCCCACCAGGGCTGGGAAGGGCACCAGGATCACTGCGTTCAGAGCCGGAGAACCCCGATCGCCTCTCCCCCTCGACCTGCAGCTGCGGCTTGAAGAAGGGCCGCCTGGAAACTCTTGAGACCTTTCTCTCCGCTTTGGGCTGCACTTTGCCTTTTAATTGCTGTGCATGCCTGAAACACTAACGAAAATACATCACGGCCGCTCAGCTTCTCCTTCCTTGCCTGCATGGGCAGTAACTACCCCAAGAAACACAAAATCTGCCCTCCCACACAAAGACAAACCCTGCAACACCCCAACCCCCTTAGTTCTCATCACTTTTCCAACTCTTCCGTTACTAAAGGCACAAAGGGGAAGGTTTGGGACTCTGGAATTGCCGAGGTTCATCTTTGCAATTCCGTTGCCATCATCACAGTGCCCACAAACTCTTCAAACAAAAAAAAACATTCCAAGGTTTGCGGCCAGTTGCTCAATTTCTGAAACCGAAGGTTGAAGTAGAACAAAAGACCAAGAAACCAGTAGAACTGGCAGGGCTGTGGGACAAAATTCAAGAAGCAAGAGCCACGCCATGCCCTGGGAAAAGCCCCAAACCACCAAAGCTGTAACTTCCAAGGAGGGTTTCCAACACTGCGCTGGCACACGCCGCCTCTGGGACTAATAATGATGCATCAATCAGGAAGAAAAAAAATGGGAATAAATCACTTATTCTGATTTCAGCTGCAAGCGCTAACGTGAAATCTGCTTTTTATCCCCACATTCCTGCTTCTGCTGAATTGCATCACCTGCCACCGCGCGGACACAGTGCTGGGGAAAGCGCTCACCTCTCGGTCACCAGTTAATTTGAGGAGCGGGAGGAAGAAACACTCCCGTCGGGAAAGGAGTTTGGGGTCCCTGAGCACTAACTCCAGAGCCGACTCGGTGCCCCCTCCCCATCAGCTCCCAGGACTCGCCCACCTTTCCCGGCTTTCCCGTCCTCGCACCGGTCACAGCCTCCACCCGCTTTAAATCACCGTTGAAATAAAATCGCCATTTAAAAAATCGCCATTTAATAAATCACCATTTACCAAACCACAAGCTCGAGCGCATTTGGCGGAAGTAGGAGTGGGGATAAATGGACCAAATTGGGGGTCTCAGCTTCCCAACGCCCCACGGGTGACATGGGGAAAGTGTCCTTCTCTCCCAGAAACCGTTCTGCCTCCTCGCCGGCAGCCTCCCCAGCACAAAGCCCACTCCCTGCGTGCCGGGAAATGCCTGGGGAATTTTGGGGAGAGTTTTCCCACTGTTTGGGGGATGCTGGGCCCAGCTGTCTCACCTGTTGCTCTTCCCAGAGCGTCACCACACAATCCTCACCCTGGTCCATCCTCACGCCGGACACCGGGTTGGGGGATGATCGAGCCTCCACAGCAGTCAGGGACAGATTCCCTGGCACAGCAGAGCAGCTCCCAGCTAGAGCAGCTCCCAGCGAGAGCAGCTCCCAGTGAGAGCAGCTCTCTGGCCCCCACTGGGGACCAACTCCAGATCTATAGGAGAGGCCGTTATGACATCATAGACCCTGGGGTTGGAAGCGACCAATCCCCTGCAGCAGCCAGTGACATCCCCACCTACGTCACAGGGTCATGGAACCGTAAAGAGCATCTAGTCCAACCTCCCGCCATGGAGGGACAAATGGTTGGGTCTGGTCCCATTTCCCAGAACACGCCTTGAAGTGGCATCAAAACTCAACCGGAGACTCCTGCAATTTCTGCAACGAAAGCAAGTGTATGATGGTGGACCCAAGGGTTTCTCCAGGCAACTAAAAGGGTTTGGGGTTAAAAAGAAAAAGGTTTATATACGTGTCTCTCTTTTTCAACCAAACATTTCTACAATTTTTCCATCGTCTTCACAGAACAGATCTGACATCATCAACACGTCCTTGATGGGGTCACATTCATGGCCAGACCAAATCATCGGAGCTTTAGCTTTGTCTTCTTCGGGAGCACTGGCTAATGCCACTCGAGTTGGGTTGGGAGCATTAAATGCACAATTACAGGCGACATTGAAGATGACGTTACAGAACACACTGACATTAGACTCATTGTTACTGTATAAAAATGGAGTATGTGGATACTGAAACCTGGTCAGTGACGCTGCGTTCACACACCGAACGTAACCAAAGATCTTGATGAGCACTTAATCGTACATAACATGTAGCCAAAGCAGGTGGAGATCTCAGCATGGAAGTACAATGGTACTCGAAACATGCCTCAGCCTGTGTTTAGGAGGCTCAAAAGCTCCTCAACAGGTGTGTCAGAGCCCCAAGGCTCCCTAAATCTGTATTTGAGCCCAGAATCTCCCTATATCGGTGCTTCTGAGTGGGTGTTTCTTCGGCCAAAGCTCCCTAAATCACTCCTTTGTGAAACCGAGAGTTTCCTTAATTGGTGCTTGAGCCTGAAAGCTCCCCAAATGGGTGTTCTTCTGCGCAGAAGATCCATGAACTGCAGTTTCCAACCCCCAAATCTCTATAAGCCAGTGGTTTTGATCCCAAAATCTCCCTAAATGGGTGTTTTGCAGCCCCAAAGCTCCCTTAGTAGGTGATTTGGGGGCAGCAAATTGCTCTAAAGCACCAAACCTCTCTAAACTAGAGTGTGGAAGGGCCAAAATTTCTGAAAGTGGATATTTCTCAGCCAAGAGATCCCTGAATGTTTTTTTCAGAGGCCCCAAAGCTAAATCTGAATTTATGAGTCTGAAATCTCCCTAAATCCCTGGTTTGGACCCCAATATCAGAGGATCAGAGAACATTTGCTGTTGGAAGGGCCCTTTAAAGATCATCCAGCCTAACACACATCCCCCCCTGCAGTGACAGGGACAGGGACATCTTTCACTAGATCAGGTTGCTCAGAACTCTACACAACCTGACCTAAATGTCCTAAATCAGTCCTTTGGACCCCCCCAAATCTCCCTCACTTGGTGTTTCAGATTTCAAAAGATCCCTAAATAGGTGGTTTGAGGGCCTAAAAGCTCCCTAAGTGAGTGTTTCCCAGCCCAAGAGCTCCAGAAATGGGTGTTTCTGGTGCCAGATTCCCCTAAAAGGATATTCCAGAGCCAAAATATTCTTAAATTGGTGCTTTAGAGCCTCTAAGCTCCACAAAGGGGTTTTCTGGAGCATAAAAGCTCCCTGAATTACTTTTTCTGAGCCCAAAATCTTCCTAAATTCCTTTCTCAGCTCCAAAGCTCCCTTAATAGATTTTTGGAAGGACCAAAATATTCCTAGAGGTCCCTACAGTTTTCTTCGGAGGCCCAAAAGCTCCCGAAGTTGGTGTTTCTGAGATCCAAAGCTACCTGAACTGCTGTTTCTGAGGCCAAAAGCTCCCTAAGTCGCTGCCCACAGCTTTTTTTAAGTAACCACAATTAAAGTTTTGGGTTTGGGGAATTTAGGGAGCTTTTGGGCTCTAGGATAGGGTTGAGAGATGACCCCTTCTTCCCCCAGGACACTGGTGGAGAGCTCGCAAGTCGGGAATGCCCTCTCCCTCTGCGGCCACTGGCCCGCTGACGTGACCCCAGGCCTGGCACGAGGAGGGGCGTCTCCACACTGAGAGCGTCTACTTCCCAAGATGTCTCGGAAAACAGCTTCACGTGAACGGCAGGGATAGAACACGGAAGCGGAGCTTTGCCAGGAAAACTGCTTCTACAGAACAAAACACCTCTGGGAGCTCCTCAGCTCCTCTGGCTTTGAGGTCTTGAACCCCACAGCCAGCACGTGGAGCGGTCCCTGCTCTCAGCTCCCTTTCCGCACCTTGCTCTCCAGTCAGCAGCACCACTGGCTCTGCTCCCACAGGGAGCCACGGGACGGACAGGCAGGGTTCCAGCACAGGTTCCTGGTGCCCGGGGCTGGCAGCACAGCAGGGAACTGCACCGACAGCCTGGCTGCGCCTCAGGGACTCCCTCCAGCCTGAGTAGGACCGTCTGCTGGGGTTCATGCTCAGGGTGCAGTGACACTCCCTAACTCAGGGGTGAGTACACTCCACTGGTCTTCCAAGGAGGACCACTCCCCTACAGCTTTATCCTGTGAGCACCTCACTCTGTGTGAACGCGTGCCTCGCTAACAGCTAGGCCCTTGGAAAAGAACGAAAAGGAACTGATCAACAGGGAGCATCCTGCTCCAGAAAATGCCAGAAAAGCAGAGCCATTGCCAAAGAACACGGAGTCAGCCAAAGGCAAAGGTGGCTGGGAGAAGCTGCGACCACACACTCCATTCAACCCCAGAAGGACTTGCCCCCCCACCTGGAAGAGCATGCCCGCTCATTTACACCATCAGTGGGGCTGGTTGAGATAGAGCTAACCCAGAGCAGAAGGGAAAGTAATTCCAGCCCAGTGAGCCTGCATTCAGACAGGTTTTAACTCATCCTGTCACAAGGGGAGTGGGCTGTAACTCCTGTGTGGCGCGCTGGCTGCGTGGAGTTCCCACCCAGTGCCCACCTTCACCCAAACCTGAAATCCATCCATCTCTCGGCTCGGGGCACAACACTGGTCATTGCACAGCAGGGACCAGACCCTGCTCACGGCACAACAGTTTCTGGCCACCCAGGTCGGGGGACTGCCTTGCCCAGACTGTCCTGCTGCCCCGGACGGCAGATGGCCCCGGGAAGGACTCCGGCACGCACCGACCTTTGGATCAGGGAAGCCACCGATTCCTCTCTACGGTGGGACAGACGGATGACAGGCAACTCAAGGGTGCAACACCAAGACGAGACGTGCCAAAGGAGGCGAGGGATTGCAGAGGACAGTAGCCACTTCCCCAATAGATAATTAATTCCATTCATTTCCCCAAGTCGAGTCTCCCCCACCAGCCCTCTGATGCCACGGGCTCTGCAGCCTCTGCTGCCCTCCTTGGGAAGGATTCCTAAAGCACTGCGTCCCTCAGAAGGTGTCACACCTCCAGGCCTCACCAACAAGAAGAACCAGCGGTTCCCAGCTGAGTCAGTGGAGAGAAGGCAAATACGACAGCAGGACACGGACAGGCTCTCTGAGAACTATCTCTGTGGAAAACATGTCTCTTCCTTCACCACCTGATCCTCCTCAGAGGAAAAGGCAGGAGAGGCAACACAGAAGCCATTGGGGCATGACAACCATGTTCTCTTTCTCCCCTGACACAAGTGCCCCCGAGGAAACAGCACGTCTGAAACACGTCGACGGGATTTAAATTGTACCCGTCTCCTACTGCAGAGCCAGAAACACTTCCTCAGAAAAATCACAGAAGCGTGAAACAAAGGCTATTGACTTCACAAGATGGTCTGCGCTTGTCAGTGGGAAAGGCACGAGGCCAAACTTCCACACCAGACCTGGCCAAGCACTACGTGCAGCCGGGCAGCTGGGTGGGAATGTTCACAGATCTCAGGCCACGTCTGACCAGCACCCAGACAAAGGGAAGAAGCCCTGACTTGTCCCCTAGAATGTGTGCTGAAGGCTGAGTAAAGGTCACGGACCCTCTGCAAAAAGGTCACCCGCCTCAGGCTGACACGTTTATCGGCGTCAAAAGGGACTCACTGTAGGGTGTTACAGCAGCAAGAACTAGTGTACCTTAACCAGGGGTGATGCTCCCAGCTGCATCAGAAATTGAATGGAGCATCTGGATCCACACGTTTTGGGGTTTAGATGCAATTAACACCTTTTCAGCATCCTTCCTGTCCGCACATCACAGAAGATCTCGAGTGGGAGGGGACCAGTCAGGACCATCAAGCCCAACTCTCCGCTCCGCACAGGCCTGCCGAGCACTAACCCAAACACCAGCACACGACCGGCCGGCCTCAGGCTCAGCGCTGTTGGGCTACGGGTCCAAGGCTTTCCAGTTCGAACTGGTACATGCCCAGGCTGTGCTGGGATGTGTCCAAATCAGATCTCTGCAAGCACAGCATCCCGGTGTGGGTGGGGCTGCCAAAGGAAGGCGAGGGCCACCAACAGCCTTCAGCCCCGGCCACCGGTGTGCAGGAGGAGCCCAAGGCAGTGGGTGTCCATTGTGGACCTGGGCTCTGGCTGGGCTGAGGGGAAGGTGGGGGGCAGGATGAGGTGGGACAGCCCCTTTCACCTGCGCTGCCTCCCTACGACACAGAAAGGCTTCCCTCGCCATGATTCAGCTGTCTCAGAGAGCTCCAGAGAAGCTACCAGGCAGGGACCCACCCCTGACATCAGCCAAATGCCTCAGGTGGCCACCCTGGAGGAGTCTGGGGCTGCTCTCAGCAGAATTGTCTTTCTCCAGACAAGGCCAAGACATCCCTGGAGATGCCTGCAAGGAGTCCTGGGGAGCTGCAGGGCATGGACCGGCCCCCAACGTGCAACAAACTCTGAGATGATCCACCCTAGGGCAGTCTGGGGCTGCCACCCAGGACCTGACCTCCCACTCTGGGATCGCTCTGACAGAAAACAGGAAGGGACCTGTCCCAAACATGCACAATAATGCTGGGGAGGAGTCCTGGGGAGCTACAGGGCAGGGACCTGCTTCCCATCGCCGTCAGCAACAACCAGTTGGGTGGCAGCAGGCAGGAAGAGCAGCAATCAAGCGCAGGGCAACAAGCCACCCTTTACCAATAGTCAACACAACAGACACAGCCAAGGAGGTGGAGGCGGTCGCAGGTTACCTCAAGCTTCTCATCAGGGAGGGAACTTATCCTATAAGCCCCAGAGAGACTGACAAGAGATCACGGTCGTGGATATAAAACACTGGGATCAAGCGAGACAGACAGGGCTCAGGAAAGGGCCAAAGCATCCCCGAGGGGAGCACAAACCGGTCCCGAAGGGGACCCGGCCATGCCAGGGGTGGGCAGATAAACCAAACCTCCACGTGAGCCCAAAGCCGGAACCAAGGAAGGAACGGAGGGATCTCACCTCAGGGATGATTCGCGTTGCAGAGGCTGGAGTCAGCCAGGTGTCCTGGACAGGGTCTGAGATCCTGTAGAAAGTTCATGTAGAGAGTTCAGCCTGCTCAGGAAAGGAAACATTCATTTAGCACGGGATGTTCTCCGAGAGAAAGACCCCATTTGGGATAAAAATCAAGCTGTTTTCTGTGCACGACGACAGCATAGGACAACCACGCTGAGCAACCCGCAGATGTTCTTCATCTCATTCTTCCACTTGTCACAGCCAAGACGTGAGGACATTTCTGTTCATTCACATCAAGTTAATGTTCCCAGACTCCTTCTCCTTTTGCTGACAAGAAGTGGGGGTTACATCTGCGTGGCTTTGTGATCACCAATGCAATCTCAAGAGGTCCCTGGGTTTGGAGACTTTGTTGCGCTTCACAGCAGCAGCTGCACGTTCCACAGGGGCTCCTGGTGTCCAGGCTCACAGATCCCAGGTGGGCAGCAAGGGGCTTCTGCCCTTCCCCCCAGCCGCCTCCATGGCCTCATGGCTCCTGCCTGCTCCTGCCCCGTCAGCTCCTCAGCCCCAGTGACATCACACACACCGGCACAGCAGTACCGACCTCACTACCCACACCCCAGCATTTCTACCCCGTCTCCACCTCTGTCTCCCCTCCCCCCGTGCTCTCCTCTCTCCCAGGCACCTTTCCCACCGCCCCACCCCCCACCCCCCCGCAATGCCTCCAGCTGTCTCGGTGCTTGGGAGGCAGATGTCACCTCATGAGCATTGTCCCAGCCGGGTCACCTGCATCTCCTCCTCCCTCTGCTCTCAGCCTCACTCTGCCAGCTCTCGGATGCACTTTTGGACCTAAAAGACTCTTTTGTCCTGCCTCCCTTCTCCAGCTAAACCCCACTCCTGCTAGAGAAGGGACAACACCACAGTGGTGTCCCGTCTGTGGCATCTCAACTGCATCTGCCTGAGCTGGACACCTGGTGGCAACTGTCATCACCAGCCCCAGCTGTGCTTGAAGTCTTCTCCTAGGACGGGAACAGCTCTGGGGTGCTGGGTGTGTGCCGTGGTCCTGCAGGAGAACAGCAACACTCCAGCTGACTCCTGGGCAATGTCTGTCCCACTGCCAAGAGCTGGTTTGGAGGCAGGTTGGCAACAGACCCTGAGGCCGTGTCAGGGGTGGCCACATCTGGCTCCAGAGAGCATCCAGTCCAGGACCCCTGCCAGAGCACGGTCACCCAGAGCAGGTCCCACAGGAACGCGTCCAGGCGGGGTTTGAAAGTCTCCAGAGCAGGAGACTCCAAACCCTCTCTGGGCAGCCTGGGCCAGGGCTCCAGAACTCTCACAGTAAAGAAGCTTCTCATTTTAAGGTGGAACTTCCCATGTTCTAACTTAAACCCATTACTCCTTGCCCTGTTACTGGGCACCATTGAAAAGAGACTGGCCCCTTCCTCTTGACCCCCACCCCTCAGATATTTCTGTACGTTAACAAGGTCCCCTCTCAGCCGTCTCCTCTCAAGGCTGAACAGCCCCAGTTCTCTCAGTCTCTCTTCACAGAAGAGATGGTCAAGTCCCTCGATCACGCTCACACTGGTCTGCTGGACTCTCTCCAGTAGATCCCATCTCTCTTGAACTGGGGAGCCTCAGACTGGACACAGTGTTCCAGGTGTGTCTCATAAGCAAACAGATTGAGCTGAAGTGTCACATCCCTGCCCAGAGCTGGTTCTGCTGAGCTCAGGCAGGGCGGCAGAGGTCTCTGGCTGCTGGGAGTTCCTGGGCACCAGCGCCAGCTCGGGGCAGAACCAAGAGCTTCCCCTCACTCTCGGGGCCCCAAACACCATTTGCAGCAGCCAGTGCACCCTGCCCGTGCCCAGAGCTCCTTCTCACGGCCAAACCCTTGTTTCCAGGCCCAAACCCTCGTTTCCAGGCCCAAACCCTCGTTCCCAGGCCCAAGCCCTCGTTTCCAGGCCCAAGCCCTCGTTTCCAGGCCCAAGCCCTCGTTTCCAGGCCCAAACCCTCGTTTCCAGGCCCAAACCCTCGTTTCCAGGCCCAAACCCTCGTTTCCAGCCCCAAACCCTCGTTTCCAGCCCTAAACCCTCATTTCCAGCCCTAAACCCTTGTTTCAGCCCCAAACCCTCGTTTACAGCCCCAAACACTCGTTTCCAGCCCCAAACCCTCATTCCCAGCCCCAAACCCTCGTTTCCCAGCCCCAAACCCTCGTTTCCAGCCCCAAACACTCATTTCCAGCCCTAAACCCTCATTTCCAGCCCTAAACCCTTGTTTTCAGCCCCAAACCCTCGTTTTCAGGCCCAAACCCTCGTTCCCAGCCCCAAACCCTCGTTTCCAGCCCCAAACCCCCTCTTGTTGCCCACAGCCTCTCCTCCATTCCCAGTTTCCCACCCCAGGCCTGAGCCCTGGGGGCGGGGCTTGTCGGCTGGCACTGCCTGCCCAGAAGGGTGTCATGGCCAGGCGACAGCCAATCGCATTTGGGGAGGGAGGGGAAATGCTCATGGTTAAAATATAACCTGGCAGCCAATCACCACAGGGAAAGATGGGCACTGAGGGGGCGGGAGGGATCCCTCCGGCAACCCATCAGAGAGGGCATCACCTCAGGGGAGGGTGGGCCCCAAAGCAGGGCCGAGTGACAGCCCAGGTGGCCAATCAGAGGTCACACCTCAGAGAAGGGCGGGCAGTGCAGCCAATCAGAGGTGGCATCCCCTCAGGGGGTGGGATTCAGATCACCAGGTGGGAGAGGGCCCCATCTCTCCAGCCGAGTCCTGGCACCTGTCACCGAGGAGGGGACAAACCTCCTGATCTGGGGGATGAGAAGGCAGAGGAGGTGATCCTTGAACTGGGAGAGAAGAACCGCGACGCCAGAGGGGCCGGCTGAGGGGCGGCGCTCTCTGCCTCCGCCCCAGGCAGGGCTGCGGCCTCTCTGGGCAAGCGCCGAACCCATGGCCCTCTGGGGAGCATTACCCCGGGCTGCTGGGAAGAGCCTTGTTAGTGTTTCTGAGCCCTGAAACAACCCCCGTGGATCGTGGGGTTAAATACACCCAAAAGGGGTGGTTTCCAATACGCCCAAGCGTGGCTTATGGCTCTCCGTGTGCCGGAACGGCGATTTGCCTCACTTTGTTCCTTTGGCTGTGCTCAGATTCACAGCCAAGGAGCCCAGGGTGGGCTGGCAGGGCTGGGGATCCCCACGGAGGGCTTTCCCCTCAAGGCGTGTTCTGGGAAATGGGACCAGACCCAGCCATTTGTCCCTCTGTGGCGGGAGGTTGGACTGGGTGTTCCTGAGAAACAGAACAATTACTCCAGTGTATTCCGGGAAGGTTTAAAGGGGTTGTCGTGGTTTGACCCTGGCCGGCAGCCAGGTACCCACACAGCCGCTCTCTCACTCCCCCTTCACTGCCAGATGGGGAGAAAATATTTCCAAGAGTTCAGGGTTCGAGATAAGGACAGGGAGATCACTCTCACTTACCATCCCGGGCAAAACAGACTCGATTTTTGGGAAATTAATTACATTTATTAAAAGAACCAATCAGAGAGGAGTAGTGAGAAGTGAGAAAGAGCAAACAGATCTTAAAAACAGTACACCTTCCCCCCATCCCTCCCTTCTTCCCGGCATTAACATCAATCCCGGTTTCTCCACCTCCTCCCCCCGAGCAGCGCAGAGGGACAGGGAGTGGGGGTTACGGTCAGTTCAGCCAATGTTGGTTCCACCGCTGCTTCTTCGCTTGGGGGGAGGACTCTTCACTCTTCCCCAGGGCCATTGTGGGGTCCCTCTCACGGGAGACAAGCTTCACACTCTCTTCTCCGGCGTGAGTCGTCCCATGAAGGGCAATTCATCACAAACTGCCCAACGTGAGACACCTCATGAGGGGCAGCCCACCCCTTGTGAGTCTGAGGCGCAGTCCTTCAGGGGAAACTGCTCCAGTGTGAGTCCCCCGCAGCGTCCCAAAAGTCCCACCGGCCAACCTGCTCCAGCGTGGGCATTCCTCTCTTCCACGGGCTACAGGCTCTGGCAGCGACCTGCTCCAGCGCAGACTTCCCACGGGCTACAGCCCCCTCCAGGCATCCACCCACTCCGGCGTGGGGTTCTCCACCCCACGGTGGACATCTACACCCCGCCCATGGGCTGCACGGGGATAATCCGCTTCACCATGGGCCTCACCACGACCCGGGGGACTCTCTTCTCTGGCGCCTGGAGCTCATCCTCCTCCCCTCGTTCTTCACTGACCTTGGTGTCTCCATGGATTCTCACTCCTCCATCTCTGTGCCAGCTCTTGTGGTGCAGTTCTTTTTCCCCATTTCTTAAATAAGTTTTCACAGAGGGTTCCTCTCCTACTGACAGGCTCAGCCTTGGCCACCGGAGGGTCCCTCTTTGGAGCTGGCTGGCACAGGCTCTATCGGACTCGGGGGAAGCTTCTAGCAGCTTCTTGCTGAAGGCACCCTGGAGCCCTCTCCACCGCGGAAATCCAACCAGGCAAACCCTGGGTGGCTTTCAGCAGCTTGGAAAGCCTGACCCGCAGGGCACTCAGCCCTCCACCTTGCCCTGGCAGCTTTCCACCTCCCCAAGGCACCTGGGTTTTCCCTTAATTGCTGCCTGCATTTGCTCACAACTCCCTTTCACTCCCCACAACTCACTGCTGGGGACAGCAGAGCTGCTTCTACTCAGCTCCATAAACATTTCATTTCCACCTGTCATTCCCCCCCACCTCGCTGCTTCTGTTCGTTTGCTTTTTATGCAGACGTTGTCCCACACGTCTGACGCCAGCCCTCCTCACCAACTCTTTCCCTATTCTTTCAGTGCTGCTAAAGTCCTCTCAACACCATCATCTCGGGGCACTTAGTACAAACTCCCTAAAACCAGGGCTGGGGCAAATTCAAGCCAGAAGGACCAAGAGTGTCAGCAGGGAGAGGACTTGCTTTGGGCCGCTGGATCTGACTGGAAACCCTCTGGCTGAAAGCCAGGTGTCCAGGGGAGCCTTTCCTGGGGGTCAGAGGGGTTGGGGTCTCAGCAGCCCCACTCCTCCAGGCTGTGGGCACGCCCGAGTCCTGAGAGCTGGAGCTATTGCCAGAGGCCAGAGACACAAACTCTGGCTAGAGCCGAGCAGCAGAGGAACGGACAAAGGAGTGGATGGACGGGTGGATGCAGGGAGCTCACCGGGTCTGTCCGAAATCGGCAAGGCAAGGAGCAGGGTGCGTGTCCTGGCCGGCTCCAGGAGCGCAGGAGAACGGTTCAGGGAGCAGCGGCCGGCGCAGGGGCAGTGCCAAAAAGCCACAGAGAACGCCCCAAACCCTCCCTCATCCTGGGAGCAGCCCCATGGGGCAGAACATGCCGGGGGGCTCGGCAGGGGCCGTCCTCACCCGCAGACTCGGGGCAAGCCCTGCAGCTCGATGCCATTCGCCTCGTCGTCCGTGGCCGTGGTCTCCCCCAGCTGGAGGACGCAGCCCGAGAAGCCCTGGGAAACGCTGGCGCCGGCGGTGCCCGATGGCAGCAGCCCCGCCAGGTGCCCTGCCGGCCGCCCAGGGGTCAGCGTGAGCGCCCAGAGCTTGGGGGGACGGAGTCCCCTCCCTCCCTCCCTCCCTCGCTCCCTCCCGCGGTGAGCTCTGCCTGCCCGTACGTGGCCCCGCCGGCCTCTGCAGAGAGCCCCGAAGAGCCGCTGCTGCCCGAGCAGGCAGAGCCGGGCCGGGGGCAGCCGGGGCGCCCCGCTCCCAGCCCGCTCCCCCGCAGCGGGGGAGCCCGGGGGAGCGACGCCCGGCCCCGACCAGAGGAGGAGGAGAAGTAGGAGGGGGCCCCGCATCGCCCCCCTCCTGCACACCCCCCACACCGCCGGGGAAGCGGCCCCCGACCCCGGCCCCGGCAGCCTTTCCCGGGGCAAAGAGCAGTGCCGCCGCTCCCACCGCTGCCCCATCCCGCCGCCGGCTCCGTCCGGGCTCCAGCACCGCTCCTGCCGCTCCTGCTCCCGGTGCCGGTGCCCCCGTGGCCGGCAGCGCTCCCCGCCCGCCACCGCGGGGAGGGCGCCGGGCTCCGGCTGCCCTTAAGGAGCGGCTCTGCCCGCCGCGAAGGAAGGAGGGGGCTGGGCCGCAGCCAACGAGTGCCCGGGGGCAGCCCCGTGCCCGCAGCCCCGGGACTCCCCGCCAGCGCCCGCGGCTCCCCACAGCCCGCCCCCCACGGCTGGGGACGCCACACCCCCGCGGGAGCCACGGCGCCCCCACACCAGCTGCCCCGAGGCCCCCCGCACCCTCCCCACCACGAGCTGCAGCCCCCGAGTCACCCCGAGTGGGGACCAGGGGCCAGCACCGCTCCCAGCAGCTTCACGGCTGGTCGAGCCTCTCCCCGGGCGGGCACCCGCACTCGGGGGCCCCATCTCGCTCTCAGGGCTCTCCGCCAGCCCCGGCATCGTTCCCGGGATCCTGCAATGCTCCGGCCCTGGGAATGTGCCAGCTGGTGCCACCTCCCACACCCCCTGGGCCTTGATGAGCTTCAGGAGGTTCCCGTGGGCCCACCTCTCAGAGCTGTCAAGGTCCCTCTGGGTGAGGTCCCTTCCCTGCAGAGTCAGCCACAGCACTCCCAGATCCTCCTGCAACAAGGTCACCCGCCTCGTGGATGAAGGGAAGCTGGTGGATGTCGGTTTTACGGATTTCGGTCAGGCTTTTCACCCTGGCCCTCACAGCATCGCCCTGGCAGAGTGGTCGAACTGTGGGATGAGCAGGTCCATGGTCCCTCCTTCAGTCCAGGCGGGGCAGGGATCGCTTTGCTTTGGGTTAAGTCTCTCCCTGGGCACCCACGCTTGGTCCTTCTCGCTCTCAGGGCTCTCCCAGTGCTCTGCAATGCTCTAGAGGTGCAACAAGAAACAACTATATACAGCAAACAACAAATCTTCCTCCTCGAATCTCCTCCAAGCCCCGCATCTCCGTCCGCCCTGGATGAAAAGCAAGAGGCACGGCCGTTTGGCCAACGGGCAGCACTTCGCCAAGCAGAGCTGGGGGTTCCCGAGCCAGCTCAGTGGCAGCAGCTGCTTCGGGTTGGGCTTCACCCTGAGGGGTGTGAGATTGGCCACAGCCCTGGGACACACTGGGGACAGTGGGGCTCTGCTGCCAGCACGAAGCCCCGGCTGGCCTTGGTGTCACACTTGGGTTCCCCCAAGGAATTGCTCCCTTCCCAAAGCAGGTGGGTGCTCCGGGCAGCGTGCGGGTGGCGGTTGTGCCGCTGGGATGAGGGCACCAGGCTCCCTGTGCCTGCAGCCAGGGACCACCCAGCCCAGACCCGACCCAAGCCTGGCAGCAGGCGACCCCCTCTGACTGTGGGCAGTGGATGGGGAGCGCCTGCCTGTCCCGCTGCTGTTGCGTCCCTCTTCACATCCCTGTCCTCCACATCCTCCATTTCCCCATCCTTTACCTCCACATCCTCCATCCCGATGTCCTTCACCTCCACGTCATCCATCTCTGAATCCACTCCACGTCCACCATCTCTACATCCTTATCTTCCATATCCAACATCTTTACATCCTCCACCTTCTGGTCCACATCCATGGGCTCCACCATCCTAAGCCAAAAGCCAAGCCAAAAAGTGCATTGGTCCCTGCCCTGGACAGTGGAGCAGACCTGCGGGCTGGGGGTCTGCCCCTCCTGCCACCCAGCCCACGGAGAGGTGTGAGGTGATGGGGTCCCAAGTCCATTCCCAGCAGGAGCTGGCTGGAGCCTGGGCAGCCCCTTTGCCACCAGCACTGGCGGGACCACGTCTGCAGCTGGAGCATCCTGCGCACTGTGTGCTTCAGGAGCTGGGGGAGCAGCAAGGTCTTGTGGATCTGCTGGAGAAGCAGCCCTGGGGAGCAGCCCTGCTCCCCAGCCCACAGGCCACCGGGCACAGCCCCCAGCCCAACCGCGTGCAGACCCCAGCCCTGCATTTGCCTCAGGGCCTAGAAGCTCCTGACTCTGCTCAGGCAGCTTTTTGGCTTCATGCTGCTGCATGAGCAGGGCTGAGCTCCCATGGCCCCAGCCTGGGAAGGGACAGGAGGCAGCGACTCAGGCTCCAGGCGGGACCCAGCTGCTCCTGGCACACATGCCAGCGGCTGGAGCCTGGGGTGCTCAGGGCTCTCCTGGAGACGTGTGTCCAGGCAGGAATATTCTGCTTCAGCAGGGGATGAGCAGCCCAGAAGGGCTTCTCCCAGCCCGTGGCCTTGCAGGGGTGGGTGGAAAGCGTAAGCCAAGCTCCCAGTGCCCCGAGCTCCCCAGAGCAGAGTCCCCCTGCCACCCCATCCATCCCCACAGTGCCAGCCCTACCCTGCCAGGGCAGTGGGGGGTGCCCAGCTCCGTGGAGTGGGGCTCTACTTCCGACAGCACAGGTGTCCTCTTCTTCCGGGCATTGGCGATGCCACCGAAGCAGCACAGGACAGGGACCGAGGTGCGGGAGAGGCGAGAAGGGCTGGGTCCAGGGCAGCGGGAGCAGAGGAGAAGGTGTGGGAACAGGGCAGAGAGCTGGGAACAGGTCACAAGGGCTGGGAGCAGGTCAGAAGGGTGTTGGGAGCAGGGCAGAATGTCTGTGTTGCACAAGTTGCCGGGCACTGGGAGCTGCAGCAGAACTTGGGGGAGGGGCTGCACCTTCATGGAGAACGTTGGGGAATTTTTATGTTACCCCTCAAGAAAAATTAAATACACTTTGTGCTGAAATCTAAAATAACATGAAGGAACACTGCACTGGGTCCTGCTGCCACTAGCAGCCCTGCTTGTTCCTGACAGCGCCGAGAGACTTATGAACAATCAATATGATTGGTAAAGCAAGCTCTGATCTTTATTTCCAGTGTTCCATTCTTATACTCTTTACAAATTGATTACGTCAACTTAAGCATACATGATTGGTTAGTTTGGTCACTATTACTCTTATGATTGGTTACATTCTTAATCCTATAATTTGCACAGTCCTTCCTCTTGTGGTTATTCGGGTCCAAGATCTTCCTCATTCTCACTGTTCCAAGTCCATCAAAAGTTGTTTGTGCCACTCTCAAGGTCATGATGTCCTTGCAATTCTTCGGTACTTTCCCATTCTTTTTACACTGCAGACTGCTTGTGCAATTCCTCCACTGAGCCATGACCTTGCTCGCTTAGCCATTCTGTAACAATTTCCTCTCTTTGTTTTTGAGCTACAAACGCTGCCTCAACAGTCTGATGCAGGGCACTTCGCATCAGAGTGATCAGGCAGGGTAACATTAAGAGCACGATTACAACCACAAGCACTATTAAAAATCCTGTTTTAACCAAAGACACTAAAGACCCTGACAAACCCCATTGCCCAAACAACTTTTTAATGCCAAAAAACCCTGTGTCTTCTTGAATCTGATGAGTCATGATTTGTAGATCTTGTATTTTCTTGTGAATGGATTCCGAATGATCTTCCAGATTCATGCAACACATTCCGTCAAACTCTTTGCATCCATGCCCATGTGCCAGAAGCAAGAAACCAATTGCTGCACGGTTCTGCAAGGTAGCATGCCTTACTGAGCTTACATCATTAGCCAATTGTGACAAAACTTCAGAGGTTAAATTAGCATTCTTTTCTATCCAGCAAGCCATTTTATTTAAGGTTGTTAGTGCATTTGCAACTGCTACACCAGGGGCAAAAATAGAAGCAAAAATACGTTCTGCAGTATTCCAAAGTTGCTCATTGTTATCACAATTTTTCATCAGTGTCACTGATCTTTTCACACGCCCTCGAGAAAAGGCATGCAAATCACTGTGATTTAATAGCATTTTCATAGGTGGTGTCATCATGGCCAAGCGACCAAAAGTACAAGGACCTCCTACAGCCCTGGTTGGTGTGCCAGCCCAGGCTCGCTCCCCACACAGTAAGAACAACCCTTTTGGCAGTCGTGATGCAGACCCGATTCCCGTTACTGAATGGCTCTTGTTTCCAGCAACTTGCTGACACCATTGAGAGTCATTCTGCCAAAAGGGGGACAAAGGTGTAAAGTCAGATACTTCGATATTACTGTTCACTGTCAGGGGTAACCCATTGGAGGTATGCCAACCAGTGCTATTAACATACAAGCATGATCGTGCGGTCAAAGTTCCCAAAATCTCTAATTCTTCCGGCTCCCTGCCTTTTGGTAATTTGGTGGCCCAGTCAAAAAACCCAAGGGTGCAATTTTGCATACTGCCAGTACATTTCTTTGTCACAGATAACCCTCCCATGCCACGCTGAGCCACTAACAAATGCACCTCTGAATCATTCGACGGAACACCTGTTAAGCAGGTATGAAAAGGCTGATAGGGCTGAGCAAGAGAAACACAAAAGCTGCTCTGGTTAAGTTGGTGCGTCAAAGTCACCCAAACATTGGTCCCATGCCAGGCTGGTGGGATATCATGGGATCTTCCGGGAATCCAGAACAGGCCGCACGCAATGAGCAGGACACCAACCAGGACCATTATCATGGTCTGATAAGTCAAAACAACACATTCCTTCAAAGTCCTCACACCCATCAAAATTATAAGATGTATTTTTCAGTTCTTCGGACCTCTCGGGCAGCACTTCAGGTGAGATCGTTAACTATAATGAAAAAGAACAGAACAAACACTTTCCACAACAACAAAGAGCATTAAACACATTTCTAACACAGAAAACCATGTTTTGGGGTTTAACCAAATCATATCCTTGCTAAAAAATGTGTGATATTCATCCCACTGCTTTGTTCTATTTTACTTGCTGCTCTGCCTGAGTTCCCAGGACTCACACGACAGCTTTGCAGGGCAGGAATGTGAGAGATGCCCCTGCATCAATCCCAGGCCTCTGTTATCTCAGTGTGGGAGTGCTGCTTGTCGAGCACACCAGGCCAGGCAGTGATCCAGTGAGATGTCTGTGCTTTCTGACACCTTAGGTGCAAGTTGTTTGAGTGTACCTACAGTTCCCATCACCAATCACCCTAAATCATCCAGACCCGCAATGGCTGGGGAGCCCCTGTTGCAGCGAGGTTTCTGGAGAACCCTCCCGACAATTGGGAAGTCCTGCGCAGCGCGTCCACCCGTAGGTGAGGTTTCCGAAGTCGCTGCAAGAGGGTCCAGCATTTATACTATTAAATAAACACCCTTACATAACATTGAATGCGGGAACATCTGGTGTTATTTGCTCCGTTGAATTCTTCTCACAGCTTGGCCAGGGCTGAAGGCAGAATGCAAGGGAGTCTCCCGATCTATTTTGGTCCTTAATCACATACTTCTAACAAAGCAAAAGGCAGCTGGTTTCCCTGCCTTGCTTTTAGCTAAAGAAAGATCACTCTGCTGGTTAGTACCATGAACCTTAACACCTGTTATGTGGCTTTGATTAGACAGTCTTACACAACCAATATAGGCTTCATTGTTAGTCACACAAGGAGGATACATATCAGTACAACGGGTAACATTGAAAACAGTTACACCTTCCCATAATTGCTCTGCCATCAGCCGTAACCATCTTCTGCCAGTCCAGTCCATATCGTCTTTGGTAATCGGTACCTCAGGGTCCCATCACGCCACTGGGCGAAACAGAGGGGTTCAACAGGCAGGCCCAGTGCACGGTCGTGTTGCTGCTGCGCTGTTGAGGTGACAGGATGCTGCACAGCCACATCATGCGGGATCATGCGGTTCCCAGGTCCCTTGTCCGTTATTAATAGTAACAGGACACGCAATCGAACTGGCTGCTTCCCAATCTCCCTCTATTATAGCGTCTCTGATGACACCGCCCCATCGCTGTTGCAAAGGATCCTTTATGGTTCAAGCTTGAAAATCAGGCTTGAGTGAGGGAGCTGATGGTAATGGGGGAGCTGAACTGGTTTAAGGGTTTCTTCTATTTCTTGCTGTCTAGTTGATAATTCAGCGAGTTTGTTCAGCACCTCTTTCAGGAGTTCATCCTGATCTTCCTTCTTTTCTTCCCCCCCCCTTTTTTTTTCTCTTTTTTTTCTCTTTTTTTTTCTTTTTTTTCCTTTTTTTTTTCTTATTAGCTCAAGTATTACTTCAATCACTCTGTTATCACACAGGGAGAGCAGAATTTCCCAGCTCTGTTTTGATCATACTCTCCCGTTCACTCCCATGCACATCTGGTGTACAAGAAGCACCTTATCTTCGTTCTCACGGACAAGCTCTCAACATGAGCTGTACCTGGCTGGTCAGGGTCTCTTTTCATAATTAGCAAGCAAGAGTTATGCACTTGTTTAGAAAAGAGCTCAGCTCAAGGACCAAAGTCTTAATTCTACAATGCAGTGCAGTTTCTCCTTTTTTTTTTTTTTTTTTCCACCCAGTCGGGACGAGCAGGGAGTTTCTTCCTTTGCCTTTTTCCTTTCCTGCCCTCCCCCCAACGCTTCGATCGCTGCCGCAGCAACTTTCTTTTCTGCTTGCGTGATTTCTAGAGTGCGTATTACGGTTTTCCAAACTGTTCCTAGTTCTTTCTCTTCTTTTCCTTCTTTTCCTCCCTCTAAAGTACAGTCCCATCAAAAGTCTCCTACTTCACGCCATTCCGTGGAACTAAAGGTTAATGGCAGGTCGTTCATTTTCTCCCGTTTCCAAGCCCATGGGGCTAATACGTCTCGCTCCTTTACTTTTCCTCCTCTCTTAGAGAGTATACTAAGGAGGCGAGTTGCCGCGTCCGTTTCCATTGCGGTCTTACCTTGGCAGGGGCTTGATCGGTCGCTCAAGCTCTGGTCTCCGGTGCCCTTTTGGTCACACCCGGAACTCTCCTGCCTCCAGCTCTCCGACTCCCAAATCGGCTCACGTCCGATGCTTCGGAGTCTTCCCACATTTAAGCAATCCGCATTTAAGCGTCCATAGAGGGTCCCTTGTTCGGGCGCCAGATCTAGAAGGGTCCCATCGGAGAGCCGGCCAAGTTAACAACCTGTTTTGGTTTGGCCTGGCCAGATTTCAGCGGTGGGGGGGGAGCTGCAGGGTGGCTTCTGTAAGAAGCTGCTAGAAGCTCCCCAAGATTGATAGAGCCAATGCCAGCCGGCTCCAAAGAGGGACCCGCCGCTGGCCAAGGCTGAGCCTATCAGTAAGGTGATAGCAGAGGAACGCCTCTGTGAAAAACATATTTAAGAACGGGAAAAAGAACTGTGCCACAACAGCTGGCACAGAGATGGAGGAGTGAGAATCTGTGCAGACACCAAAGTCAGTGAAGAAGGAGGGGGGGGGGAGGATGAGCTCCAGGCGCCGGAGCAGAAGGAGTCCCCCGGGTCCGTGGTGAAGACCATGGTGAAGCGGGTTGTCCCCCTGCAGCCCATGGGCGAGGTGCAGAAATCCACCGTGAGGATCACCGCGTAGATGTCCACTGAGGACTCCACGCCGTGTGGGTGGATGCCTGAAAGGGGACTGTAGCCCGTGGGAAGCCCGCATCGGAGCAAGTCGCTGCTGGAACCTGTTGCCCGTGGAAGAGGGAATGCCCACGCTGGAGCAGGTTGGCTGGTGGGACTTTTGGGACGCTGCGGGCGGCTCATGCTGGAGCAGTTTCCCCCGAAGGACTGCGCCTCAGACTCACGAGGGGTGGGCTGCCCCTCGTGAGGTGTCTCCCGTTGGGCAGTTTGTGATGAATTGCCCTTCGTGGGACGACTCACGCGGAGAAGAGAGCGTGAAGCTTGTCTCCCGTGAGAGGGACCCCACAGTGGCCCTGGGGAAGAGTGAAGAGTCCTCCCCCGGAGTGAAGAAGCGGTGGAACCAACGTTGGATGAACTGACCGCAGCCCCCATTCCCTGTCCCCCTGCGCCGCTCAGGGGGAGGAGGTGGAGAAACCGGGATTGATGTTAAGCCCGGGAAGAAGGGAGGGATGGGGGGCAGGTGTTCTGTTTAAGATTTGTTTGCTCTTTCTTACTTCTCACTACTCCTCTCTGATTAGTTCTTAATAAATGTACCTAATTTCCCCAAAACTGAGTCTGTTTTGCCCGGGACGGTAAATGAAAGTGATCTCCCTGTCCTTATCTCAAAACCCGGAACCCTTGGAAATATTTTCTCCCCTGTTCAGCAGTGAAGGGGGAGTGAGTGAGCGGCTGTGTGGGTACCTGGCGGCTGGCCAGGGTCAACCCACGACAGTATGTTAATAGTAGTACAGTGCCACTGGGGGAAACAGGCACAGAAACTTAATTGGAATATGGGCACTGTGCAATTCTATAGTTTCGGTTTTTCTGTTTTTCTTTTTTTCTCCCCCCCCCTTCTTCTGCAAGGGGAAAAGCTCTGCATGTCGTGCTAAGCTAATACAGGGTATGGGAGTGAGGAGGGAGAAGAGGATGTGGCTGCAAAAATCAGGTAGAGAGTCTTGCGGGAGTATGGGGTTGTTTGCGGTGTTGGGTCATTTAGATGGATTTTTTTTTTTTTCTTAGTCCATTTTTAGCAAGGTCTGAAGAAGAGTGAGGTTGGCAGCAGCCGTCATAATTGAACAATCTTGGAGACTTTCCTTTTCACTGACAGTCTGAAAAAAGACGTGGCGGGTTTCTTGGGAGCAAACAACCATCCGTGTGTGTTTTAGTGCGGTAACTGAGCGTGTTGCATTAATGCTCAAATAAAAACCTCTGAAGTTGAACCCATGCTGCCCACTTCAAACCCAGGTTCTCTTTGTCAGCGCTTTGAATCCGGCAGATGCAGGTCCTGGTGGTCCTGGTCTGCTTTTTTAGGAACACGGTGAGCCAGAGGGTGGCAGTGGGCTTTCCTAGTGCTTGGGTTTATGTTCAACCACAGTCTGTCAAACCCACGCACTTTTGTTGCTTCTGGGCATTTAGCAGATACTCTAGGATTTTCTTCAGCTGCTGATTTAATTTTTTTTTTTTTTTTGGCTCAAAATGGGATTAAATGCCACTGTGTGAGGAGTCTAAAGCAAATGACACCTGTTTATTCATGCTGCAAATGACCTGGCTTTCAGAACAAAAAGCCCAAGTAAACAAAGATGTCTTTCTTGTCACCCCAGACATCCATAAAGTGACACAACGTTGGCTTGAGCTCCAGTTTATTTTGTAACGTAGTAGCACTCGTGTTAAATTTGTGCCAGGCTCCCTGCCTGTATTGACTGGCACTGGTAAACTAGTGTTAGTAAAAATGTTTTAGTTTTGATCTTCCTGACTTTTTAAGTTACGGTTTACAAACGCAGAAGTTAAAGAATAACTTCCATCCCTGAAAGCTCCATATAAAGCAGCAGTTTCCTACTTGCTGTTAGTTCTCTGACCCTTCAGTGAAAGTGTCAGGAAGCAGAGGTGCAGTAGCACTGAGGGGAGTGGTAAGTCTGGACAGCTGAGAGTGTGGTGAAGAGGCATTTCTTTTTGCTGAGCTGGGATATCCAGAAATAGGCACGTACGGTTGTACAGACACCCTGTGTTTAGCTCCTGCTCCTTGGAACTCATGGAATCACCTGCGCTTGGTTCTCTCCAATGGTGTTTAATTGCATCAAGGACACTGAACTGGTCACTGCTTGGCTGATGTGCAAGGGTGTGTGAAAGCTTGCAAAACTATTTTTTTTATTATTTCTTCTTCCCCTGAACAGAGCGTTTGCTGAAGATGACCTTGGAAGAAAGACGCCAAGAGTACTTAAGGGATTACGTTGCATTGAAAAATATTCCAACGTGGATGGAAGACTTAAAAAGTAAGAGCGAAAGTGATGGTGAGTGAAATGGGAGTCTTTTGAACCCCGGGCCATTCTGTTTTCTCAGTTTGAAGTTCCATGTAAGAGGGCCACGACTTGGAACCCATGTTGTTCCTAATGGTGGCAGCTGAACATGGGGACAAGAGCTCTTTGGGGGCAGGGGTGAGAAACCCCAACAAAATTTCCGAAAGCCTCATTGGTGTCCCCTAGTTCTGCAAGTAGCTCCAGGCAGAGTCATCATAACATTAATATTCTTAAATGTGTAAAATAGGTACTTTCTGAATGAGTCTTGCCTTCCAGCTACTCCAGCAGTCAGCCGTGCCTCACGAACTATTTTTGTGTGAAACTTGGCAAGCGTGATGATAGGGGGAATCTGCGCAACACATCACTGTTGTTGTAGGCAGCAGAAAAGCAGGGCACATGTGCAAGTTGTGTTGTTTTCTGGGAATCCAGAAGTGGGAGAAGACTGGATTTGAAGCCTCTGTCTTGGGCTGAGGAACATCAGCCTGGTCTGTATGAACTCCCCTTCTCTTGGTGTGTGCAGCATTACCACAGTTATGATCACCAGTGGAATTGTCCAAATACTTGCAGTGAAGGCTGACCAGAAATGAAAATCTGATTCATTTAGAGAATTCTGTGTTCTGTAGGTAATTCTGTGATGGTGCCTTGTTCTCTGTCTGGTTTCCTTTTGTCCACACAAGGGTGTGGAAGAAGAGGGATGAATTGTGAGCTGGCTTCCTCCTCCCTTTCTCTTCTTAGGTCTTGTTATCCTGCTTGGCTGAAGCTTGTGTTTTCTGGAAGAGGATCTAACTGAGACCTGAAGTGTTTTCTGCTTCTGCAGATGTAGGAGTAGTTTTCTGACCTCTTGTTGTTTAAGGCAAATGCTGGCCCACGTGTGCAGGTGTCTGTGGAGTAATCTTGTGGCTGCAGGTGAACACGATCTTGTTGATGCTACTTCAGGTGAGGTGAGGCTAGAACTAACCAGCTGTTTTTAATATAATGGGAAAGCTGTAGTGCTTATTTTAGCACAATCTGGAGGAGCTGACAGATTTGCAGACGCCATGGTCATACACAACTAATGCTATTACCTACTCCTGAAAGCATTTTTAATGACTTTTGAAGTGAGAACACGTCGGAGATTGCTGAGCTTTTCAGTGCTGGTGAGTAGTTGTATTGCAGCTGTACCCATAGACTTTCTTCTGCCATTAGAGTAGGTCTTTCTATATCTTAAAATAAAGAAGCCTGTCCATCTAGAAAACAAAGGCTGCATAAAATGAAAAAAAGATGACGTGACTTCTCCAAACTTCATGTTGGAGGCCTGTGGTATGTGGAGATGTGCAGTGTATCATGCGGTTTGACTGGGAGACTCTGTGTTCTAGCCTAAACTATGTTTTTATTCTAACTACTCGTATTCTGTATGATGTGCTAAAATTCACAGGTCTAGTATTACTTGGGCTGCTGAAGGTGACAAGGTGTGGATTTACGTTGTGATTGCTGTTACACTTCACATAAGCAAAATGTCAGCAGCTGATATGTGGATATTGAATCATGACAGTGGTGAATTTATTTTTCTTGTAGCTGCTCTCGCATTATTTCTGTTGGTTATAAGTAGAATGCAAAAAACTGCTGGAAGGCAGAAGCTGTGCTGAAACACTTCCCTGCTGCTTGAAGCTTTTGTTATACTGTGCATTCAGGAGAAAATATCCACAGTCACTTCTGTTCTCTGATGTCCTTGTTGTCAATAAGCCATGTGGAGCACTGAACTTCTAAAAGGTTAGGCTGCTGAAATGCTTCTATGGTTCAGCTGATCAGTACAATTAAAAAAAAATACATATTAATGTGACTGTTAGTGCATCTGTTTCAACCTTTATTTCCCTTAAATGTTGACTCCAATGTGAAGGTATCAAGAGTGTGTAAGAACAGTCTTTCTGAGCTGAAATACTGAGAAATTTGAATTTAAGTCTTCTTGCTGGTGAGAACTTCTGCTCTGTGTACTGGGAAGTAACAAAGGGCAGCTGATGTGAACTAAATGAGGCTCTGGAGAGAGAAGTGAAGCCTCAGGTGTGTTGAAATTGGTGATGACTTGATAATGCCATGCCCAAGTTCTGATGTGTTCTTCAAGTTAAATGCTGCTTCTTGAAGTGACAAACTGAAGAGGTCTAAAAAGGGAGGGCAGGGGAAATAATCCCCTGTGTGTTTGACAAGCCAGAACAGCGACTGATGGGCAATGTGGAAAGTTCTTCACTGTTTACTTCCAACACTGTGTACAGTGGGGAAAAAGAATGACAGATTAGTAAGTCATGGAGTGGCTGTTCAGGAAGAGTGATGAGGAGGAGATAAAGAAAGGAACCAAGAAACAAATCAAGTGAAGCAGGTGCAATCACTCAGCTGCTGGAGTAAGAATCTCTAGCAGGAGGGGAGAAGAGCACCTGGGCTGGCAATAGTTCCTGTAGATACTCAACTGGAGATTAAGGGGGTTTAGTACTACACACAATTTTTGCACTGACTGTTCAGAAAGGTTGTGTGAACAATACAAAAGCTTTAAGATGCCGATTTTTAGATGTGAGTGATACGCTGGAGGGTATCAGAAGACTTTGGTTAGGCACAGGTTTGTGTTATATGGAAGTTTAACAGAAGATTGTTGAGAAGTTGTTGTGTGGAACTGCTGGAAGGGAAATGTCCCAAAGGGTCATGTTGGGAAGGAACCAACCTGGCTGCCACGATACCTCTGCGTGTTCTTTACTGACAAATTTGGAGAACATATCTTAGTTTGTAGAGGAAAGTGTTTCTTCCACACTCCTCCTTCTCCACCCTTTGGTATGAGTTGTGTTCAGAATGAATTCCGAAGAAAACCAGTCAAGCCTGGAGTAGATTGATGTTAAGGTAGATTTTGGCAAGATGAGAAGTATTTATTGTAGTGGCCTGTGTAGCAAGTAAAGGCTTCTGAGGAGTGAAGTTAGGGAGTTCTGAATGGCAGCTGACAAGGGGTCTGTCTTTTCTTCTGTTGTGGTTTGGTTTTTTGTTATTTTGGTAGCAGCAAAGGTGTTTGAAAACATTTGGAATTTGAAAGCAGCCGAGTGTAATTGTTGTCCTTGTTTTGCTCTTCTGTGACTAAAACCCCTCTGATTTGGGCAGGTCTCCTCATGGATGCGACTAGCCACGAGCAATTAGCTGGTGTGTGTTTTGGTCAATATTTCTGATGCTTTGATTTACGGGGGAAGTGGGGGAGCAGTGGACATCAACACCCCTGGCTTTTGGTGCGCAACTTGCCCGGCTGCACAAATGGACCCTAGAGATCAAGGATCATAACACCGTCCCTTCCCTTTTTAATGTCAGAGGGGATGGTGGGAAGGGAGGAAAAATTCTTGTCCTAGAAGTAGTTCTGTAAATGTAAGCTTTCTTTATTTTAACCACAATTTGTTAAGGAAGTGACTTGTCCACTTTGGCAATGAGGAATGAGCCTGTCCTACAGGGCTGGGTAGTACATATGTACTGTAACGCGCCAGTCCTCGCGCTTGTTGTCCTTCAGATACACCGCAGGCAGCCACGTCTCATCTGTCGGGTTACAGCAGGGGTAGCTGATATTTTTTTTTATTACCCCTGTACAGCAGGGGTAGCTGATATTTTGTGATGGTGGTGGATGAAATGCCACGTGTAGATGAATAACTACAGTGGGTGTTTTTTTTCTTTTGAGTTAAATACCAGCTTTTGAAGTTAAATATTAGCTTTTTCTTGGATACACGGTTATTCCCAAAGATGTCTTTACTCTTCAGTGGGCAATTTGAGAGGTGACTTCAGAAAACTTTTTTTTTTCTTGAAAGCTTTTTGACAAATCAGGGTCTCGGGAATTCTCTTGTCACTGAGTTTTGTGCGTCACTGGTAGAAAAATGTCTGGCAGCTGTGCCAAGAAAACAGCAAATTCAGATGATAGTTTAAAGATCTTTGTTTATGGTAAGAACTATTTTTGAGTGGATGAAGTTAAGGAAGGACATGGTAACTTTTTTATGTGTTTGAGCCTAAATGACATGAAAGGACTAGGGTCTTTATTTTTAGCAAGCCTTGGAGTGTATTTAAATATTTTGGTATCCTCTGGATTGTCTTAATCTGCTGTGTGTTTGTTTGAAAATTACATGGTTCAAACTGTATTCAAATTCATCTCCTTTGACTCTCAGGGTTTTATGTATAACAGTAAGATTTTGATTTTACAGAAGTGTCTTTATACCTTGAATCTCTAGCTTTCTAAATATTCACAGTGAGTCGACATAAGATTATAGAGACAAAGCATCTGGGTGAGCCACTTGGTTCTTCGTGCCGAAAAGAAAACGTGTGGTGATACTGAGCTCTGTTAATTGACTAACGACGGGTAATCCTGGGTCCTTCAGAGCATTGCCGTGTGGCCCTGTGTGGTGTGAGTGTCTGTCCTGCAGGAACCGGGCGTCAAGGTGGCCGTCATCAAACAGCCTTCGGAAAGTAGCGCTGCTGCTGAGCCGCAGCCAAGTTCTGCCAGGCATCTACAGGGGAGAAATAGCAGCTCTCGGATCCACTCGTTTTCAGTGAGTTACACACACACACACACAAATTATGTTCTGCTAGAACATTAAGATAAGAGTTGCTTGACAGTCCTGAAGCTCTGTCTGCAGTAGCTGCATGAAACCAGTACACTGTGAGACCGTCTCCACACCAAAACACCCCATCTGTGAGCTTGTGTTCTTTTTTCTTACAGTGTCTTTAACAGCTGTCATTGGAACAAATTTCTAGCTGGCTGATGAGGATGAAAGGAGATTGAGATGTCTTAGCTCTGTGTGATGCTTGCTGTCAGTCAGAAAATTCAGCTTTTGCTCCTGAAACCCTTTGGTTAAGGCCACAGTACAGCAGTTTTTCTGCTGAGTTTGCATAAACTGCAGTAGTTTGTGTGCCCCAGTTCAGATCTCCTGCTGCCAACTGTGGTCTTGAATGGGGAGCCCAGCTTGGCTTGAACTCGTGCTGTAACTGGTTTTGTCGTTCATTTTCGCGTCCTGGCATGCCACTCCGTGACTTGTGCTAAATGTTTTGTCACAGCTTTTCTTACAGACCAGTGTGTTTAAGGTTAGGAAGCCGTGTCGTTCAGATGCACGTGGAGATCACTGCTTCTTAATTGCTGCGTGTAATAGCTGGGAGAGCTCCACCAAAAAGCTGATGTCTGTGGCTTCCTTGAGTTGTGTGAAGATGATGGTAATGAAGTATTTTGATTCCTTAAGAAATGACATGCTTTTTATGGAAGTGGATATTAACCTGTTTGCTTATTTCTTTTGTCTGTTGGTGTTAGGCATGTATTAAGGAAAGAAAAAAGGAATGGGAGTGGTAACAACAGCAAGCCATGATTGCAGCTTCTTAGTCTGTTTGAACTGTGTCCAGGTGTCTGTGTGCCCGTGGCATAAAGTGGAGTGACTTTAAAGGCTGAGCTGGTTTGTGTTGAGCTGCAACAGATGTCAAAAGCGACCGGAGCAGTAGGGAGTAACTGGAGCTCTGTGTGCTCTGCTTCTCCCAGGCTCTTGGCTGCCCTTTGGGGGTTTGTCCTGAGCAGATGCAAAGCTGCGGAGTGGTACAAATCTGACCGTGTGATCTACTGACCGCCTGCACCTTGATTTTTCCTAAGCATACACCTCAGCTATTCTTTTCTGAAGGTGGCTTTGCATAGCGTGGAGATGAGGAAGACTCTTGAGGTGCGAGTTTGAGCGTAAACTGAGAAATAATTTTGGTGATGTGTATATGTTGGTTTGTTTTTAGAGGCAAATATTTCTGTACAGTTAACGATAGCCTTGATGTAAGTGGCTGAAGCAGTGTGTTTAGTATGGTGGGGCAAAAAATACAGTAAAAGGAAAGAACGGATATGCATTCAATTGACCTTGTAACTCCCTGGCAAGCTGCACACATACAACCTTTATAGGATGGATTAGCTGTCAAAGAAATGATGCTTGTGTTAGTTTTCTTTGAAGTGTTTTGGGGGGAGAACAAAAAATTCCTGTTTTCAGAAAGTGTGAGAGATGATTGTTAAAAAGCAAAAAATCAGTTCTGTTTGTGTAGATTAAGAACACGTAATCCGGTGTGGCTAATCCTCTCTCGAAGAAAGTCCTTTGTCCTTGATGTAATGAAGATGATGACTACTTCTTAAGCTGCTGTTCCACGATTTTTTTTTTAACAAGTTAACTTCCACATAGTGTTCAGCTTGTACAGGTCCTTGGTAGAGTTACTGTTTTGTGGCCCGTTTGCATGGAGCTTCATGCTGTGTGGAGGTGGCTATGTGCTGTTCCTCAGAAACTGCTGGAAAAGCGTAGGGTTTCAGAGTTCCAGCCTGGAGTTTTTCAGTGGCTGATTTGTCTTGTATTCAAGGCTGCTAAGGGAATAGGAGAAGAACGGTCACTTTTTGAGATAGCTGAATGTATGCAGGGGAAAAATAACAGGTTATGCATCTTGGTTTCTGGTAATCTGTTTCTATACATCTTTCTCTTTTGATTTAATTTTTCCCCTTTTTTTTTTTTTTTGTGTATAAAATATGAGCTTCTTTTGAGCATGGGGGACTGCAGGATCGCATCCTTAAATTAATGTCTTGCTCTACAAAGACCATTTCAGTAAGTCACCCAGTCTTGCTCCGTACGGTAGCTTGGCGAAAGCCCTAATTTCTCGTTTGTGATGGCTTGTGGCAATGTCCTCGCAGTCTTTCGCGGACAGATGTGAGCCAGTGCATCAGCCTGACTAGAAGTCATGTGTCTATGTTTAGGAAGAGGCCAAGATCAAGCTGTTAAGCCGTGACTAGTGTAGACCTGTTGCCCTGTCAACTAACTACATGACTTTTGGTTATCTTGAATTCAAGTGTAGGTGGAAAAAGCTGATATCCTCCTGCAGAGGGCTGGGAGCTTCTTTTGATCTGATAGTAAGAGGCTGGTATGGTTTGTCTTAATCTGCTGTAGCTTAGAAGTGACAGACACTTAGGAAGGTGCTGAACTATGGCTTCAGTGAGGGTTTTCATAGAATCATAGAATCATAGAATGTTAGGGATTGGAAGGGACCTCAAAAGATCATCAAGTCCAATCCCCCTTCCAGAGCAGGAATGCCTAGATTATGCTACAGAGGAACGTGCCCAGGCAGGTCTTGAATGTCTCCAGAGAAGGAGACTCCACAACCTCCCTGGGCAGCCTGTTCCAGTGCTCCGTCACCCTCACTGAGAAGGAGTTTCTTCTCGAGTTTAAGCGGAACCTCTTATGTTCCAGTTTCAACCCATTACCCCTTGTCCTATCATTGGTTGTCACCGAGAAGAACCTGGCTCCATCCTTGTGACACTCACCCTTGATATATTTGTAAACATTCATGAGGTCACCCCTCAGTCCCCTCTTCTCCAAACTAAAGAGCCCCAGCTCCCTCAGCCTTTCCTCATAAGGGAGATGCTCCACTCCCTTAATCATCCCAGTTGCCCTGTGCTGGACTCTCTCCAGCAGTTCCCTGTCTTTCTTGAACTGAGAGGCCCAGAACTGGACACAATATTCCAGATGTGGCCTCACCAAGGCAGAGCAGAGGGGCAGGAGAACCTCTCTCCACCTACTAACCACCCCCCTTCTAATACACCCCAGGATGCCATTGGCCTTCCTGGCCACAAGGGCACAGTGCTGGCTCATGGTCATCCTGCTGTCCACCAAGACTCCCAGGTCCCTTTCCCCTACACTGCTCTCTAATAAGTCATTCCCCAACTTATACTGGAACCTGGGGTTGTTCCTACCCAGATGCAAGACTCTACACTTACCCTTGTTACATTTCATTAAATTTTTTCCCGCCCAACCCTCCAGCCTGTCCAGGTCTCGCTGGATGGCAGCACAGCCTGCTGGCGTGTCAGCCACTCCTCCCAGCTTGGTGTCATCAGCAAACTTGCTGATAGTACTCTCTAGTCCCTCATCCAAGTCATTGATGACTATATTGAATAATACTGGTCCCAGTACCGACCCTTGAGGACTCCACTGGATACAGGCCTCCAACGAGACTCCGCCCCATTGACCACAACTCTTTGGCTTCTTCCCCTTAGCCAGTTCACAGTCCACCTCACTACCCGAGAGTCTAGACCACACTTCCTCAGTTTAGCAGCAAGGATGCTGTGGGAGACTGTGTCAAATGCTTTACTCAAGTCAAGGTAGACCACATCCACCGCTCTGCCATCATCTACCCGCCTTGTTATGTCCTCATAAAAGGCTGTGAGGTTGGTCAAGCACAACTTCTCTTTGGTGAAGCCATGTTCACTGTCTCTAATGACCCTCTTATCCCTGATATGCCTTGAGATGGCACCAAGGATAAGTCGTTCCATCACCTTCCCAGGGATGGAGGTGAGGCTGACCGCGGTCTATAGTTTCCTGGGTCCTCCTTCTTGTCCTTTTTGAAGACTGGAGTTTTCTGCCTGGGGCTGGTAGTAATTAGTGATCACACAGGATAGGCCTGTCAGCTGCTGCTCTCTGGATGTGGGAGGCTTGCATCAAGGCTGAGGGTTAACCACCATGTACAGACACTAGTTGAACTCCCTTGATAAGGTAGGGAGATCATTGATGCAGTTTAAGTTGACTGAGCTCTCTGTTTGGATCCCGTTAACCAACTGTCAGGCATAGTTGCATTTCCTTCATGCACAATTAAACATTTGATGACACACGTGTTAAAACTCCAACCATGGGAAGCCAGATAAGCTTGGCTTCCCTTTTCCTGGTTCGCTAGAGCCAAACCGCTCAGCACGTAAAAATGTCTCTGACAAACCAAGTGATGTCCAAATAAATTGTTGTAGTACTTCCCGTGTGCAGTGACACGTGGCCCTCTCTGAGAGGGCGTCTAGCTGATGTGTTGTTGGAAAATCCAGTTGACACGGGATTCCTCAGCCCTGTAGGAAGTGCTGCGTACAGATGTGCCCGTTACAACGCACAGAAAATGCTCTTCTGCTGGGGACAAGGCTTAACAATCCAGCTTTACTAGAAACTTCCATTTTTGCAGAGCTTTACAAGCCATTGAAGTTACAATTGTGTGGCTCCATTTCCCTAAGAAGTATTTCTTGTTTAACTGGTGGTGAGGGAAAAGGTATGATGCTTGTGCGCGGAGAAGGGAGTGAGACTGACAGCAACTGCCTGTTGGCTTGATGTGCTCGTGGAAGTGTGTGTCGCAAGGACCTTGACTGAGGTTGCCAGATGTCTTTGTCGACAGGATGCTATAGAATGCGCATCTTGCAGAATTAAACCTCTTAGCCTTGTGCTGGTATAGCCAGTCAATTTATTTCTGAGAATGAAAGCAGTTGTCTGTGTGCACTTTTGCCCTAACAGCATCTCTAGGAGTTAATGATCAAACACTGAGTTAGAAAAAGCTGCCCTGTAGCTCGCCAAGACTCAGACCATCTATGATGCAGGTAGGAGGGAAGTGTGGAACTGGTTGCACATCTGTCTCGCTCTAAAACATTCACTTGTGTAATCCTGCTCTTTGCTCTTTTCCACAGAGGTTGGTTTGTGCAAATATGGGCCTTTCTGATTGTCTCTTTGGTGCTGGGGATTGGTCAGGTGGTGTAAGTTCTTTGGGTTTACTTTGCTACGCAAATAGAACTGGTAGTTGAAGTTCAGCCTAAACTGGGTTTATTCCTGTATGCTTATTTTTTTCCTATATATGAATAAGGTAGTCTTTTTAAAAAAGACACATCAACATATTGTGTGTTGCAGTGCTGTGCTTTTGTGGGAATGCTTAATAATCTACATCAAGCAAAAGCAAACCCCAGACTTTATGTAACTGTTACTGAGGGTATGGTTCAGTTATATTTAGAGGAAAAGTGGGATTCTGGGGGTGTTGAGAAGCACGCACGAACTCCGAGATGGTGGAAAACGGAATTCACTTTATTGCGAGCAGGCACACATATTTATACCAGCTAGCACGAAGCACTATTTTTGGGTTACAAACAAGAGATCAGACTATACAGCCAGGGTTGTTATTAGCTCATGTACTCCTTCAATCACTCTGTTATCACACAGGGAAAACAGATTTTCCCAGGTCTGTTTTGATCACACTCTCCCGTTCACTCCCGGGCACATTGGGTGTACAAGAAGCACCTTATCTGTTCATTCTCACGGGCAAGCTCTCAACATGAGCTGTACTTGGCTGGTCAGGGTCTCTTTTCATAATTAGGAAGCAAGAGTTATGCACTTGTTTAGAAAAGAGCTCAAGGACAAAAGTCTTAACTCTGCAACGCAGTGCTGCCAGCACAGCTAACTAAAATGTAGGGTATCCACAATTCCCCCTTTTTTGTTTTTTGGATCACCATCAAAGTCATAAGATGTATTTTTCAGTTCTTCGGACCCCTTGGGCAGCACTTCAGGTGAGATCGTTGACTATAACGAAAAAGAACAAAACAAAACACTTCCCACAACAACAAATTCTATTAAACACAAATCCCTAAATCATCCAGACCCGCAGTCGCTGGGGAGCCCCTGTTGCAGCGACGTTTCTGGAGAACCCTCCCGACAATTGGGAAGTCCTGCGCAGCGCGTCCACTCGTAGGGGAGGTTTCTGAAGTCGCTGCAAGAGGGTCCAGCATTTATACTATTAAATAAACAACCTTACATAACCTTGAATGCGGGAACATCTGGTGTTATTTGCTCCATTGAATTCTTCTCACAGCTTGGCCAGGGCTGAAGGAAGAATGCAAGGGAGTCTCCCTATCTATTTGATCCTTAATCACACACTTCTAACGAAGCAAAAGGCAGCTGGTTTCCCTGCCTTGCTTTTAGTTAAGAAAGATCACTCTGCTGGTTAGTACCATAAACCTTAACACCTATTATGTGGCTTTGATTAGACAGTCTTACACAACCAATATAAGCTTCATTGTTAGTCACACAAAGAGAATACGTATCAGTACAACGGGTAACATTGAACATTGCTCTGCCATCAGCCGTAACCATCTTCTCCCAGTCCAACCCATGTCATCGTTGGTAATCGGTACCTCAGAGTCCCATCATGTCACTGGGAAAAACAAAGGGATTCAACAGGCAGGCCCAGTGCACGGTCGTGTTGCTGCTACGCTACTGAAGTAACAGGATGCTGCACAGCCACATCATGCGGGATAGGAACCAAATCATGGTCATTAAATGGCTTAATTCGTTTCACTGGCAGCCAATAAGGTCCTGTGGATAAAGAAACACAGCCATAACCTCTTCCCCACGTCAACAGAGGTACCGGACCTTTCCATTCATTAGTATGAATGTCCTTATACAGTACATTAGGCTTTGGCAAGTCTTTCTGTTTTTCCTTCTGAGATCTCAGATGAGGAGTTAACATATCAAAACTGGATATATTCAGAAAATTTAACACATATGTTGCTTTAGACAGCTTCTCATGTGGAGACATCCCAACGACAGTGCTTTTCTGTTTCTGTAACATTCTTTTCAGTGTGAGATGTGCTCTTTCCATAATGCTCTGTCCCGTCGGTGAATAAAGTATCCCTGTCACATGGGATATTCCCCATTCCTGCAAAAATACTTTAAAATTGTTAGAAACATAAGCTGGACCATTATCCGTTTTTATCTGTGATGGCACTCCTAACGTGGCAATAGCACGTAGAAATTGCAGTCGAACATCTCTAAACTTTTCACCACTGTGCGCTGTGGCAACAATAAAAGATGAGAAGGTATCTACAGTAACATGCACATATTTCAGTTTACCAAATTCAACTATACATGTAACATCCATTTGCCATACGTCATTGGGAGCAAGACCACGAGGGACTGCTGTTATATTAGAGTTCAGTGGCATGATCGCTTGACAATCTGGACATGACAAAATAACATCTTGAGCTTGTCGTGATGTTAAACTCTTTGGATAAAACCTTACTCTTTTGATGATAAAAAGCATGCGAAAGTCTAGCCTGTCCTAATACATCAGGAACAGCAGCCATAGCAGCCAGAGAATTGGCCCGAGCATTACCTTAGACTAACGGGCCAGGCAGATTAGAATGAGAACGAATCTGTGTCACAAAGTATTGGTGTATCCGATCACTACAAAGTAAGCATAATTTCTGAAACAACATAAAAAGAACACGATTAGAAACATGTTTTAAAAAGGCAAACTCAATTCTGCACAAAAGGCCATACACATAATGCGAATCAGCAACAATATTTACAGAACAGTAGCTGTTTTGTTAGTGGATCTCAGCATCTCCAGAATTCTTTTACAGCCCGCGTTAGCATTCTCCACAGCAAGCTGCAGTAATAATGCATCTGCTGCCGCTGGTACATCTACCTGTCTTTCAATAGCTCCTTGTAATTGATCAATAAATTGAAGGTAGGGTTCATCGTTAGCTTGTCTGATAGTGCCAAAAGGTTTGCTTGATTTTTTCATGTCAGGAATCTTTTTAAAAGCTTTTGTTGCTAACTGTGCAGCGAGCTGTAAAAGTTCTGTAGTAAAATGAGCTTGAAGCTGTGGATTCGCAAACTGAACCTCCCCCAACAGCTGATCCGGGTTAATTGGAGCATTATTATTTTGAGCTACTGTAGCATAGGATATACATAACTCCCTGTATTCTACATACCAAATTGTATATTGGCTGGGTGTTAAAATCAACTTAAATACCACCTTCCAATCATGAGGAACCATAGGAAAAGCCTCTTTCATTGTCTCTATTAAATTTTCAGTACAGGATGATTGAATACCCGATTCAGCAACCGTACGCCGCAACTCTTTCAGCGTGCTATGAGAAATCTGTTGATGGTCTGGTGCCTGAGTCCCATCCGGCCACGTATGCATAACTACTGGCATAGCTTTAACTACCTGAGGAAAAAAGTCAGTGTTAAGGAAACCATGCTCATCACGATCGGTTAAAATATCTGTCAAGGAAATCTGAACCCTGGTAATAGAAGGCGGTGCTGGACAAACCTGTGAAGAAGATAAGGGAGGGGGTGCATAGGGTGGGGGTTGATAATTGAGTGGAACAAGAGAGTTCATCTGACCCTTATTTTGACACAGCTGCGAAACAGATTTTGACAGCCCCTTTCCTTTTTTCGAAAGTCCCAAAAAAACATCCTGAGCAGTAGGTGCAGATGCCACCATGGCTCTATTCGGCACGAGCGGAGGATAAAGGTTGGGTTCTGCCTCGGGGTCGCCAGGACCAACATCAAAGGAACTGTCGTCCTCCTCCGGATCCCCAGTTCTCAGCGCAATTCCCTCATAGCCACTCATCAATCCTTCTTGCAAACTTGTGAGATTAATCTGGCTAGTCCGTACCACAGTTTCAGTTTGAGAAGACAAAAGGTTTACACACGTTGTTTGACTTGCAGTCTCTGTCTGCCGCGTAGGTGCTAAGTCAATTAAATCACTAGTGAGGTCTGTAGCAACAGAGCCCGCAGTGCTCGCCACACTGCTCTCAGAACTAGCATCAGCAACGCGTGGTTTCAGTGAGCGCAACGCCGCAAACAACGCTTTCCCTGTCTCTATATTATCAGGCGAACTGTCATGACCAGCATGTTGTGCTTTAGTTAGCTCTTCGCCTACACGTTTCCAATCCTTAATTTCATAAGATCCTGTTTCAGGATACCAGGGGCAATTACGACCAATCCATAAAAGTAACAGAGTCACTTTCTGTGAGCTAATCTTATAACCGCGCTCCTTTGCAATACACATCAGTACATCATGATGAAGCTGTTGCGATCGTGTTGCGTTTTGCCCCATTTTTGTCCCCCGGCCGCAGTCCTCGTACCTGTTTCCTGAAGGGCGAGGATGGACGCGTCAGTTAATTCATCACCCCGTTCGGCTCACTGGGGGGTACTTCTCTTGGATATGATGAAGTCCCGATTCGGGCTGCCATTTGTTGAGAAGCACGCACGAACTCCGAGATGGTGGAAAACGGAATTCACTTTATTGCAAGCAGGCACACATATTTATACCTACTAGCACGAAGCACTATTTTTGGGTTACAAACAAGAGATCAGACTATACAGCCAGGGTTGTTATTAGCTCATGTACTCCTTCAATCGCTCTGTTATCACACAGGGAAAACAGAGTTTGCCAGGTCTGTTTTGATCATACTCTCCCGTTCACTCCCATGCACATCTGGTGTACAAGAAGCACCTTATCTGTTCATTCTCACGGGCAAGCTCTCAACACGAGCTGTACTTGGCTGGTCAGGGTCTTTTTTCGTAATTAGCAAGCAAGAGTTTTGTACTTGTTTAGGAAAGAGCTCAAGGACAAAAGTCTTAATCCTGCAAGCAGTGCTGCCAGCACAGCTAACTAAAATGTAGGGTATCCACAGTTCCCCACAAGGGAGGTGGCATCTTCGGGAGGCAGCACTTGTCACAGGCAGGGACAAGGTTTAGAGCAAATGCCGGGGAGTCTGGGGCTGCTCCTGGAAGCAGCCCAGTGGCAAGTAGTGCCACATGTGAGCTGAACACCAGCTCAACGCAGCCCGGGCCTCAGATCTGCCTCCCAGCGTCTGCCCAGCCCACCTCTGCGCCATCCCAGTAAAACTGGGGCAGCAGCAGCTGCCCCTGGCCCTCAGCTTGACCCACACCTGACAGCAGAGACTCTGCAGCATCTCTGGGGCTTGCCAGCACCCGCAAAGCATGAAACCCAGGCGGCTGGCAGCTGGCAGCCCTCTCGCAGCTCCTCGGGCATCAGCTCCTCAGTAGGTGCCTCGCGCACTCAGGGGCTGAGCGCCCCCAGTTCCCGCCCGCTGGATACCGACTGCCCAGGACAGCTCTGACCAGGACTGCAGCCACTGTCCCTGGGACTCAGCATGAACCACAACTGGCAGCAGAGACTCTGGACCATCTCTGCAGCTCAACAGTGCACCACAGGTAGCCTTGGATCGATCACTTGCTGCTGTGTGGGCTACAGCTTGGCCATACGGGCACCTAAAACCTCAGCTTCCCAGGGCTTCTGGTTAAGAGTGAGGAGCACCCACCGTCTCCGGCATTGTCCAGATCCCTCAGGATTTGCTCGAGGATTCCTGATACTTGCTGGGAAGATTCCGTTCTGCACTGCCGTGAGGCACACTGTCATCAGTGAATGACAGAACACAGGAGGGGATCAAGGAACAACATGGCACACGTGGTGCAGGTCTCTGTTGTCACAACCGCGAGAGAGGCCTCGCTCGCATTTGGGCTTTGAGCTGGCAGCGCTCAAAGGAACTGAAAGCAAGACGTACCCACGGCATCTCCCTGAGCGTCAGCCCAAGCACCCAGCCGGGAAGCTGGATATCCCTCACCGCCTGGAACATCTGTAAAGGAACAGAAGAGAGAAGCTCCCAGGAAATAGTTCAACAGACTTCTGCAGATGTGACAAGCAGTGAATGCAGCTTGAGCGCAGGATTGCTCCACGGCACTCGTCTGTTCCTTCTGCTCAGGAGCGCTGTGCCCGCCATCACGGGGTGCCTGCACCGTGCCGGTCTGAAACCAAGCACGCGGGGAGCTGTTGGGAGAAAGGGCTCCCTGGAGCTCACACCAGCTCCAAACTCAAGCCCAGGGGAAGCAGTGTGTGTGTCAGGAGGCTGCTGGCAAAGACAGTTTTGCAAGGCAGAGCTTTGCCACAGGGCAGGTCGCTGAGCTGGACCCATTCGCTCTCTGCTCTTCTGCTCTTGGCCGAGCGCTGACCGAGCAAACGGGAAGTTCAGTTTCCTGTGAGCAGCCTCTTAAACCCTAAATGCTCCCTCCTTCAAGTGACGTACCTGCGGGATCGCCCTGAGGCTCCGGGACAAGATCTGGCTGAGCAGTCGGGGCACCATCAGTCAGAGGCACAGCTGTAACCAAGCACATTTCCATCAGATGCTGGGATCCCCTTTTTCCCCAGTGTCCTGCAGGGACTGGAGCTGGGGCAGGCAATGCCGTGGCACCCAGTCGCGGGTGGCGATTTCCAAAGCTGCAGAGGGCCCTGGGTGACAGGTGGCTGGCCGCTCTCGAAAGCTGTTTGTGGGCCCTGTGCAAAGACCGCATGGGCCAGTGTAGGGCTCCTTGGGGGTTTCCTACTGGGCACAAAACAAGCCCACGAGAAAGCACGGCTGAGAAATAAGGATCCCTCACATGGAAGAGCCTGGGCCAGGGAGAAGCTGCCCCAGAGCTGCTGCGAGAAGCAGGCTCTTGCCTGGCCCCTGCGGTGCCGCTCTGGCCCTGCCCCGCGGGCTGGGGGAACACTGCCATGGGGCAGGGTGACACAGGGCCAGCTCCAGGGACGGGTTCTTCCCCCGCACTGCATGTCCTGGCCCCACCGCTCCCCAGAAAAGTGCCCCCACAGCAGTTACAGCCTCCTGCCCACGGGACACCCGCCTCCTGCTGCCCGTGGATCTGGCCGTGGCTCGCCCAGCCCAGCCCAGCCCCGCTGCTCTCCTGGCCCTGCCCCACGGCACCCCCAGCCCTGCCACCAGCCCAAGGTCCCGAACCACACTGCCAGGGCTGGGGGCTGGCCCTCCCCTGCCCACCTACCTGGTCCCGGCACTCGCCATGGAGCAGCCTCAACCTCCTGGGGCAGCAGGGCCACCAGGAGGAAGATGAGGAGGCACGTGGGGACCACAGTCCTCCGTGCCAGCACCATATCGCCGCTGCCGATGCTGCTGCTGCCAACGCTGCCGCTGCTGGCGCTGCCACCGCTGGCACTGCTGGAGCGAAGGCCCCGGGACCTGGCTTATGACGGGGGCTCCGTGATGTCACAGTCACACGTCACAACGGCAGTTTGACGCTGTACTGGGTTCAGCTAGGATAGGGTTAATTCTCAGTAAAGAAGCTAGCCGGGAATAGGGAATAGCTCAACCAAACCAGTCTAGTTGCTAGCCAAAGGGATATTCGATACCACCATGATGTCATGCTCGGGGTATATATATACGGAGCGGTCGGGGTGGGGGCGCTCTTCTTTTCCGGTTTTCGGTCCGTTCGGGTTGGTGAGATCCGCGTTACACGTTACTCGCGTTATATCTGGTTAAACGTTACTGTTATTTCACTCTTATTGTTACCATTTATGTTCACCATTAAAACCAACTGTTTTTATCTCAACCCCACGAGGCCTTTGCCTGCGGCTCCTTTCGGGCTCTTCCCCTCACTCTCGGTAGGGGGGAGCGAGCGACCATGTGGTTCCTTTGTTTCCTTCCCGCCGGTAACTCGGCTCGAACCACCACGGTTTGTTAGAGACATTTTTTATGTGCTGAACCAGGAAAAGGGAAACCAGGCTTATCTGGCTTCCAATGGTTGGAGTTTTAACACATGTGTAATCAAATGTTTAATTGTGCATGAAGGAAATGCAACTATGCATGAAAGTTGGTTAACGGGATCCAAACAGAGAGCTCAGTCAACTTAAACTGCATCAATGATCTCCCTACCTTATCGAGGGAGTTCAACTAGTGTCTGTACATGGTGGTTAACCCTCAGCCTTGATGCAAGCCTCCCACATCCAGAGAGCAGCAGCTGACAGACCCATCCTGTGTGATCACTAATTACTACCAGCCCCAGGCAGAAAACCCTCACTGAAGCCATAGTTCAGCACCTTCCCAAGTGTCTGTCACTTCTAAGCTACAGCAAATTAATACAAACCATACCAGCCTCTTACTATCAGATCAAAAGAAGCTCCCAGCCCTCTGCAGGAGGATATCAGCTTTTTCCACCTACACTTGAATTCAAGATAACCCAAAGTCATGTAGTTAGTCGACAGGGCAACAGGTCTACACTAGTCACGGCTTAACAGCTTGATCTTGGCCTCTTCCTAAACATAGACACAGGACTTCTAGTCAGGCTGATGCACTGGCTCACATCTGTCCGCGAAAGACTGCGAGGACATGTGCCACAAGCCATCACAAACGAGAGATTAGGGCTTTCGCCAAGCTACCGTACGGAGCAAGACTGGGTGACTTACTGAAATGGTCTTTGTAGAGCAAGACATTAATTTAAGGATGCGATCTTGCAGTCTCCCATGCTCAAAAGGAGAACACATTTCATACACAAAAAAAAGAAGGGGAAAAAATTAAATCAAAAGAGAAAGATGTATATAAACAGATTACTGGAAACCAAGATGCATAACCTGTTCTTTTTCCCTGCATACGTTCAGCTATCTCAAAAAGTGACCCTTCTTCTCCTCTTCCCTTAGCAGCCTTGAATACAAGACAAATCAGCCACTGAAAAACTCCAGGCTGCAACTCTGAAACCCTCTGCTTTTCCAGCAGTTTCTGAGAAACAGCACATACCCACCTCCACACAGAATCACTGCTGCTGAAGTCATCCTTCTTCACATCCTGAACAAGCCTACCAGGTGACCGTACACGGCATCATCTGGACTGTCTAACTCTATTCAGTACTTCCCTAGAGACTCCTGTAAAAAACTTCAGTGCACGGTCATATTCAGTAGCTACCAAAAAAAAAAGATTGCTTCTCATATCGTATGGGGCAGAAGCTTCGGAGTTAATCTGGTCAAGACTCGGGCCACCAAGCACTCAGACATATTCCTTCTGGCAAAGACAAGCTTAACTTCCCTTTGCATCTCCACCTACACTCTCTAAAACACACTGAGAGATCGGGGAACTTCAATCAGGATACTAATTTTGTGTTCAGAGCAGCATCCTCTCCTACAGTTAACTCTTGCCCCTTGAGGGACAAGCTGCCACTGGAGATAAGAGGGTTCTCTCAGCTCCATGCAAACGGGCCACAACACAGTAACTCTACCAAGGACCTGTACAAGCTGAACACTATGTGGAAGTTAACTTGTTAAAAAAAAAATCGTGGAACAGCACCTTAAGAAGTAGTCATCTTCTTCATTACATCAGAGACAGAGGACTTTCTTCGAGAGAGGATTAGCCACACCGGATTACGTGTTCTTAATCTACACAAACAGAACTGATTTTTTGCTTTTTAACAATCATCTCTCACACTTTCTGAAAACAAGAATTTTTT